>RJWM01026272.1:0-28262 GCA_004363535.1 Dasyprocta punctata | reverse complement strand
TGGTCAGGGACCCCAAACCCCCAGCAGACGACTAGGGAGGGGAAGGCTGGGCAGGGGCAGGCTGGGCCCCTGTGCCTTGCGTAGGGTCACAGCTGCTGGTGGCCAGGGACCCGATGGAAGAATCTCCCAGCTGCCACAGCGTGAAACTGTCTGTCCCAGCCTTGCCCCGTCTTTGGATTTGGGCAGGAGTCACGCCGACTTCTTCCTCTTCCTAGCTTCTATGGGATCTGCACAAGACCCTTGTGCCTTGGTTTCCCCGTGGGAAAAAAAATGGGGGTGGGGCAAAAAGCACAGGTTTGATCTCCAGTTCCTGTGAGTCTGGGGGACTGGGGAGGGGCCCTCGTGAATCAGCAGAGATCCTGGATTTGCAGGGGGTGTGGAGAAGGGGTTCCTGGAATTGCACACAGTAGTGCTCAATGAGCTGCTGCTGGGGGCTAACTCGGGAGGCCCAGGGGTGCCAGAGAGGGGGCGGAGGCTCGGCAGTGACCGTTCCAGGCCAGGGTCTCCGATTCTTCTCGCCTCCTGCCACCCAGTTTGGGCAGCTCTGTCAAAACAGATACCCAAGCGCCTGTCCCCAGAGGGCTGAGCGCGGACCCTGCCTGGGGCCCTGGGCCAGGTCTGTGTGTCTGTGCCGGACACTGGCGCCCGCATCCCCAGGTTGGAGCAGTTTCCTCTTCTCCACCTTTCTGGGCACGTCCGCTGCCAGCCCCTGAGGTCGGCCTTCAAGGGCACAGGCAGAAGGCTGTCGGCAGAAGGTGGACTGTGGCCAGGCCTGGGCAGGCACTTCTGCTGGCTCTGAGTCCCCACTTGGTCCTTGAAGGTCACCCTGACACCCTCTAGAGAGGCCAGGGCGGCTGCTTTCTCCGAGGGCCGGTGGGCAGCCCTCCACTCTGGAGCCGAGAGTCATGGCTTCTGCCCTCCACGCCCCAGGCCACGACTCTCTGGAGTCCTGGGGTGCCCATCCCGGGGCACCCATCCAGGTTGTCTACCTGCGTAGCGGCGTTCCAAGTAACGGAGTGCGCTGTCTGTGAGGGTCTCATCTGCAAACCGAACCCGGAAGGGGCAGCTGTGCCTGCGGGTCCCCAGGCCTTCCCCGGAGGTGTTGGGACTTGGCATGGCCTCGGGGCCTGGTGTGCCGCAGAACCTGCAGAGAGGCCAGGAGGGGGAAGGGTTAGAGCCAGAAAGTCCGCTCCTCTGTGACACTGGGGTGCCCACCACCCCTGTGGGCAGGGGGCTAAGAATGTACCATGCTTCTTGCCACCAAAGCCACACAACTTCCACCAAAGGTTACTATTCCTTTTGTTTGTTTGGTTTGGGTTTTTTGAGACAAGGGTGTTGATATGCAACCCAGGTTGACCTGGAACTCATGGCAATCTTCCTGCCTCAGCCTCCTTTCATGAGTGCTAGGATTACAGCTATTACTCCCATTCTACGGATGAGGAAAATGAGGCATAGAGACTCTAGCTGTAAAGGCTGTTAGGGGATGTGGCCAATCCGCACGTGGCCCCAGAGTCGGCACTTTCACGTCTCCAACAAGGGAGCAGAGATGGTAAGAATCCGAACCCAGGAGTCAGGCAGTCCTGGGTTTCAATCTTAACTCGTGAACCTCAGTTTCCTTCTCTGTAACATGGGGAGGATCTTGGTGCCCCACCACCACCACTACAGGGTTACAAAGAGATGCAATGCAAAGGCGTCCTGCCCGGGGCAGACGTCACAGAGCGAGACCTTCCGCAGACTGCCGCAGGGCCAGGTAACGTCTGATCCGGGAGAGCGCATCCTCTCCTCTCCAGAGCCGCAGGCGCCTGTCCCAGTGGACCGTAGCGTCCCCTAGGCCCCGCAGGGACAGGTGCACGGGCAGGTGCTCGGGATGAGAGTGTAAATGACCGGCCCTGCTCTTCTGAGCCCCTGCCTTTACACCAACTGTGGCTTGGGAAAAGGAGGTGCTGCCTTGGCCTGACTGGTTTGGAGTGCCTGGGTTGGTGATGTGTTCCATCTGTGTTACGGTTTCTGTTCAGACATCCCCCACAAAGAATCATGCGATCCTAGGGGCGCTTTCACAGAGGTGGCTGGATCTAGCGTGCGAAGCTGGAATTGATTCGTGGTTCGGTGCTAGGCTGGAGGGCACTGAGATTAAGGGTGTGAGTCCTACCCGCCCTGAGTAGTCTGGATAGGATAAAAGGGGCGGAAAGACAGTGTTAAGGTGCATTATTGCCTTTGCTGTCTTTGCCAGCCATGAACTGTTCCTCCTCTGTGATGGCCCTTTGCCACATGCCACTCTGCCTTGGAGCCAGCCAACTATGGACTGAAACTTCTATGAACTGTGAGCCTCCCTTAACTTGTGGGTGTTGGGTATTTTTATCTTAGCAATTAGAGAAAAGTAACTAAGACAACCTGTGATCCATTAGTGGCATCTGCCTGGAGAGGGTTCTCAGACTCAGAGAAGAGGTGTGCTATGATCCATTAGTATTGTCTGCCACGGGTACAGCATGAACAGGAATGGAATGTGTGCTGTGTATTTGTGGTCCCTGGTCTTTAAACGCATGAGCAGTGCTTTGCACTCTTCACCTTTGCCTAGGCCTGTTTAAGCTGGAGGTATTTCTGCTGGTTTCTTTTCCACCTCCATTAGAGCTCTGGCTGTAGGTCCACATCAGTGCTAAATTAAGTTCTGTTAAGTTCATCTCTACTTTCTCCCAGATTTGATATATGGTAAAACCTAATGAAAGTTGGAAGACGTGGGAAGGATGGAAGACTGGGTGGGTGGATTGATGGATACATGGACTGGTAGATGAATTAGTAACAGAGTCTGATAGGAGGACTGCATCATGGGGAGATACAGGGTGAATGGAGAGATGGAGAGCAGGATGGATAGGGTCCCGGATTTACAGGGTGAATGGAGAGATGGAGAGCAGGATGGATAGGGTCCAGGATTTACAGGGTGAATGGAGAGATGGAGAGCAGGATGGATAGGGTCCCGGATTTACAGCTGAATGGTTGGAGATGTTGCTCACTGGATTCATGGGTGGATGAAAAGGATAGTGGAAATCTGTGAGTAGAGGGTGACTGGCTGGAGGGATGGATGGGTGGATGGAGGAATAAGTGGATGGATGGATGGGTGGATGGGTGGATGGATGGGTGGGGGGATGGATGGGTGGACAGGTGTATGGACGACCAGATGATTATATAGATGGAAATGGAGATTTGTGGGTGGCTTCATGACTGGATTAGGGATAGATAAGGTCCTGGATTTGCAAGTGAATGGTTGCAGATGGTTGATCATTGCACTCATAGGGAACTGATAGGTAACTGGGGGGATGGATGCGTGGATGGAGGGATGGGGGAACAGAGGGATGGATGGCCAGATGATTATACAGATGGGAATGAAGACTCATGGACATCGTCCTGACTGGATTAGGGATGGATAGGGTCCTGGATTTGCAAGTGAATGCAGATGGTTGATCCTAGGATTCCTGGGTGGATGAACAGGACAGTGGGAGTGTGAATGGATAGAGACTGACTGCAGGGAGGGAGAGGGGGAGGGGGAGGGGTGGGTGGGTGGTGGAGAAGTTCATGAATAGGTTGTAGAAAACCTGGTTCATGGATAAGATGTATGCAAGGAAGGGGGTGAGAAAGATGATAAATATATGACTGGATTCATGCAGAAATTATGAATGTATTGGTAGAAGGCCTGATTAATGGATGGATGGATGGATGGATGGAGCGTGGGAGGATGGATAAATGGGTAAAGGATAAACACATGGCTGAAAGACAAAGTAAGGCAAGTGAAGACACACCCTTCACCCAGCCCATACCCCTGCCATAACTCACGGGCTGGGCTTTCTGACTGTGGGGAATTCTGAGTGGTCACCCCTCAGGGGTCCCAGGGTAGATTTCTGGTGGTGCAAAATTTTCTCAAGTCTCTCCTGGAAGTCTGACAATTGGTCCCTTGAAGACAAATAGGCCACACTTAGCATGAACAGTCAGGCCCCCATCCTGGAGGTATCCAAGCACTCCTGCCCCACCAAGCAGGTCCCCGACACTTACCGCAGGTCTGGGAGGAACTGGCAGCTGGGACACTGTGGAGAATCCCACCAGGGCTTGGACACCCCGGTTTGATGTGTCACTGAGGGCACTGGAGCTGGGAGGAGGAGGAGTTAGCAGGGAGCCGGGAGACATCCTTACTCCGGGTGCTTCTACTGATCCGGTCCGGGGACTGGCAGGCCAGCCCCGAGGAGGGCTGTGAGCTCCAGAGTGGGGACACCAGGGCCCGGGACACCCCACCCCGGGAAGGCCCCCCCCCCGCAGTGTGTATTGGCCTCACTCTGTGCCTGCAGCTTTGGCTCCTCTGCGCACTTGGCCCGCAGCTGGGACAGGAACTCGCGGAATTTGCAGGGGAGCAGCTCTCCCAGGAGCACGCCCACGGGGTCTGGGGTCTCCCTGCCCACGCCCCTGCGGGCACCCTCGGGCTCCCCGGGCCGGGGACGTCGTGGGGCGGAGGCCCAGGGCGCGGGTGGTGAGAGCAACGGCGGCAGCACGTGGCGCTTTACCCGCCGGGTCCCGGGGGGCAGCACGGGCGGCGAGGGGCTCCTGATGCCCACCTCCGGCCCGACGTCCCGGTCCTGCCACCACGAGGAGTCGCCGCCCCGCACCCGCGAGACCCCTGCACCCCCCGCGCCCCGGGCCGCCCTCAGCTCGGGCCGACCCAGCTGTGGCAGCTGTGGGGTTCGGCGTCGGAGGTCGCCGGCGACTCGGGGACACCTGTCGGGTGCCATCATGTGGGCGCCTGGGCGCAGGGGGTGCAGGAACATGGCCGGGGGTGGGGGGCGGGGCCGCTCAGCGCAGCGCAGCCTCCAGCCGGGGCGGGCGCGCGTGGGGCGGGGGCGCGGAGCCGTCCCCCGCCATCGTGCCGGGTGTGGCGCCCAGGGCTTGGGGCAGTGCACCGGCTGGCTCTGTGGACAGCGAGCGAGTGGCTCCCAGCGACAGCCCACTCGGCGTCTGTTTCCTCACCCAGAAAAGAGTGACGGCAAGAATACCCCCACCTCTGGGGGGCGCTGTGACGTTGACTTGAGCCAGTACGCGTCAGGGGCTCATGACATTGCCAGGCGTGTGGCACATGCTCGACAAAGATGTCCGGCCGGCCTTCTTACTGCTAAACAGCATCATAGCCGGGCGTGGTGTCACTCGGGAGGCTGAGGCAGGAAGAGTGCCACCAGTTCAAGGTCAGCCTGGACCACACAGCGAGACCTTATCTCAAGAAAGGAAGGAAGGAAGGAAGGAAGGAAGGAAGGAAGGAAGGAAGAAAGAAAGAAAGAAGGAAAGAAAGAAAGAAAGAAAGAAAGAAAGAAAGAAAGAAAGAAAGAAAAGAAAGAAAAGAAAAGAAAAGAAAAGAAAGGAAGAAAGAAAGAAAGGCGGGGGATGTAGCTCAGTGTGAAGGCCCTGGATTCAATCCCCAGTACCACCAAACAGGCAATTTTCTTTCTTTCTGTTTTGTTTTTTGAGACAGCCTCAGGAGTGCTGGGGTTACAGGGGTGCACCACCACGCCAGGCTAACACAGGCAATGATTTAGGGTCACATCGGGCTCCACTCCTTACCAGCCTTCCAGCCTCGGTCAAGGGCGTGAACTCCTGGAAGACCACGCTTAGCTGTAGAAAGGGGGCAGTGCCCGCCCGAGTGCCAAACTGTGCCACGTGGCACAGGGCACTTGGCCACCTCCAGAGTGTGGGCCACGTAGACTCTGGCGTCCGTAGTGCCCCACTAGAATCTCCCACTCAAGAAGAGACCCTCAGGCAACTCCCAGTCCTGGGGGACCTCCGGGTCTCCCTCCCACCCCAGATTCAGACTGAGGAGGGGCCAGGCAGTGCTGGAGATGGAAGCTGGACTCTCGGCCACGCTAAGGCAATGGTTCCATCCTCAGTGACACCCCACCTGAACACACGTTCTTTTTTTTTTTTTTTTTTGGTACCTGGGATCAAACTCACAACCTCACACTTGCCAGACAGGCACTTATGCCGCTGAACTAAATCCCTAGCCCCTTGAACACACATTCTTAACAAACTCCCCCTTAGGCAGGCAACGGCCCAGTCCTCCCTGAACCCCAACCCTGGGGGCCTCTGACCTGCTTCCCTCCCCAGCACTCCTCTTCCGGTGTCCTCAGCTCTGAGCTGGCTCCAGAGTGGTGTCACACTCTCTGCGGTGGCTTCTGGGCAGGACCCGTGAAGGACCTCCAGAGCTTAGAGCCACCACCAGGATGGCTAGCCCTTGGGGGGCCCATCCTCCCACCAGTCCTCTCCCTGCTGCCCTTAAGGGCTCCACTCCTCACCGAGGCCACCCTCAGATCTAGGGCCCTGAGACCTGTCGTGCCCAGGACACCAAGCCCAGGAGGGAGGCACCAGGCCCAGCAGTCCTTTGCAGATCCAGGGGACCACCTCCGTCCAGGATGGGGCCTGGACACCACAGGCCTGAAAATCCAGCTCCAGGCTCTGCTTGTTCCTGCTTCTTGACAGTAGACAAGTTTCTCTCTTCTTAACCCCAAGGACAGAGCAGAACAGAGTTGGGGAATCAGCGGCAGACGGGGCTTTTCAGCATTCCCCTCACTACCCCCCCCAGCTTTCATTACATTAAAGCAAACGCTCTAAACGCTGAGCAGAACGATGCATGGGAAATTTGACACCAGGATGTGAGTTAAGGGAAATGAACACAGTAAAATGAATATTGTCAATTTTTTTTAATTTATGAGACAGGGTCTCGCTCCGTAGTTCAGGCCGGCTTTGAACTCACTATGTTGGCCAGGCTGGCCTTGAACTCACAGCAATCTTCCTGCCTCTGCCTTCCAAGTACTGGGATCACAGGCGTGCCCTACCACGTCGGGCTGAATAGTCCTTTTAACAGCTTCTGTTTCGTCAAAGGCCCCTGCAAGCGCTGGGCTGACGGCTAGAAACCGAGCAATTATGATACCCATCTGGCAAGAGAGGCCAGATTTGCAGCCTCCCAAGTGAACCAGTGTCCGTGCTGGGGGCGAGGAGAGATCAGACTCCGCGGTTTCTTTAAATCCTGAGATCCGGGCGGTCCTTGCACTCAGCCCCCGCCCCCCCCCCACCCCGCCAAATTCAGAGAGCCCCCTAGCCGCGGGGCGGGGCTATCTGGACTGGGGCGGGGCTCTTGGCGACCACGCCCCTGGCGCCCGGAAGTGACGCGCACGGACGAAGGCCGCGCGTGCCAGGTGGTGTCACGTCTGGTCGCCGGGTAGTGGAGCAGTTGCCGTCGTCGTTCTCCCTTCCTCTCCTGAGTCCTCTTGTTCCGTCCGGCGAGGCCCCGCCCGGGGTGAGTAGCGCTAGGAGGACGGAGGAGAGGCGGCCGCCGGGAAAAAGGGGGGCCCGACCCCAACAGCCTCGGTGCTCCGGCCCCCTCCCCCGGCTCACTCCCCCGGCTCGGTCCCGGGCGCATGCGCGTCGCAGGCTCCGGCCCCACGTGCGTGCCCCAGGAGATCGGGCCGACCTCGGCTTGGACAGAGGGGACCACGGTGGGGAGGAGGAGCGCCAGGCTCTCTTGGGCTTCCTGCCTCAGTTTCCCCTCTGAGACTTGGTGATAAGGAGAGCGCCGCTGGGAGGCGGGGTGAGGCCCGGCTCCCCCCCCCCCGAGTGTAGGGGTTGCTATCGTTTAACCCCCGGCACAGGTGCAGCTTGAAAGACAGCTGTCGCCAAGGCCCTTGGGGCTGAGGTCAGCAGGTTCACAGGGACGGTGTCCTGGAAGGCCCAGACTTTGCCACCCACCAGCGGTGCGAGCTCTGCTGTCTAGTTTCCCTGTGCAGTAAGGAATTGAAACAGCCCCTGTCCAGGCCCTGACGGTGGGCTGGGCCGGGAGATGGAGCCTTCCCTTGTCGGGGAGGCCACGGCTGCGATCCTGTGGTTTGTTTGTTTTATTTTGTTTTTTGTTTTTTTTTTTCGATGGCACCGGGGATCGAACTCACAACCTCACGCCTGCCTGGCAGGCGCATAAGCCGCTGAGCCAAACTCCCGGCCCTGGACTCCTGAGCCAGGGTCGCACTGTGTAGTTCAGGCCGGCTTCGCTCACGTTGTAGCCCAAGCCGGCCTCGAACTCGCAACGCCCCTGCTACCTCAGTCTCCCGAGTCCTGGCATTAAAGGCGTGTGCCACCAGGCCCGGCTCTGGCGTGTTAAGGCATTTTACTTTCTTAGCGTGTTAATTTTTCTCTTTGTATACTGAGGAGTCTGGCAGGGTTGGGGATGCATCTAGAAAGTTCTAGTGGAGTCCAGAAGTCATGTTCTCAAGGACAACGTCTTTGATTTGGTGTTGTTTGTGGAGGCATGATCTCCCTAAGTAGTTCCAGCTGCAGATCCTCCTGCCTCAGCATCCCACGTGCTGCGATTATAAAAGTGTACCACCATGCCTGGCTTCCAGAACAAGGTCTTAAGCCACAGTTATCCTGGGTTTACATGGGGGAAACACCCTCACCTCTGCTGAGTTGAGGTACTGTTGGAGGCCAGATCAGCTGTCCGGTGGTGATCCTTCAGGTGTGTTCCCGTGGGCCACAGTGTATGCAGTATTCAGGGCGCGTTTTACATTTGCCGTTCCTAACTGGCGGGGCTGACAAGGACCTCATTTGAGATCTCAGCTTAATAAAGTGTGCTTGGTGCTGCGGGGAGCACCCTAAATCGCCACCAGTTCTCCATACAGTCTCTGTTCCCATTGTGGGGGTCAGGAAACTGAGGAAGGCGAGCCCAGGTCTGCCCAGCCAGTGCGCACAGCCGACTCGGACCTCAGGTATCTGACGCTGCTGGTCCTTGTTTCTTTTTAATCCTCCCCATTTTTATTTTGTTTTTGTTTTTCCAGTACTTCCTTTTGTTTTGGTTTTTTGCCGTGCTGGGGATTGAACCTGGGGCCTTCAAATTGAGCTACATCCTCAGCTGTTTTTAGTTTTTATTTTGAGACAAGTTGTTGCTAAGTCACTAAGTTGCCCAGGCTGGCCTCAAATTTGGCAGTCCTCCTGCCTCAGCCTCCCAGAGTCCTGGGATTAGAGGTGTGCACCACCACAATATTTTGTTGTTGTTGTTGTTGTTGTTATGTTTGAGACAGAGTCTCACTATGTACTTCAGGCTAGCCTTCAACTCACTATGTAGCACAGGCTGGCCTCAACTTGTGGCAATCCTCCTGCCTCAGCCTCTGGAGTGCCGAGATTACAGATGTGTGCCACCACTCTGAGCTTTTTTTGCATTTTTTTAAGGCAGGGCCACACTGCATAGCTGGCTTTGAACTCAACCCCCCTGCCTCAGCCTCCTGAGTGCCACCGTGCCTGCCCTTTTTTCCTTTCCAGGTGCCATCCACATAGGTCCAGGCCAGCAGTTAACTTTCAGCAAGGTTTTAGCTCCTGTTGCTTGCAGACTTTTTCTTCGGATGTGGTGTGGGGACAGTGAGGTGACTGTGCAGAAGTCTATTGGTGATAGTTGGGGCACAGCCAGACGGTGGCCCCGGGCTTGCTGGGCCCTGTGGCTTCTAACTGTGCTGAAGGCAGAGTGGAGGTGACACCCTTCGCCTGCCCGACCTTGGTGCGCCCTGTGCCATCTGGGGAGCTGGGGCGTCCCCAGGGCCGCGGGTGGACAGGACAGGAGTCTCGTTTCCTTTCCTCCCGGGCCGTCCCAGAACCTGTGCAAGTGGATTCCTGTAAATTAGATTGTGTGGGGACCTTGACCTTTAAAGCAGTCCATCCCGGAGCTTTTGGGAAAGCAGAAAAGTCACGCCGGCGGATACAGTCTCCAGCCTCATCGCGTGCAGTGGTGGGACTTCTGTCCACAGGATTTTCTTCTAAGTGGAAAATGGTCACAGGTGTATAAAACCCCTTCCATTCATCGACCCCCAGCCAGTCAGCAGACAGCCGCCTTGCGCGGGCCTTGAGGTGCCGGAGGTGCACAGGGTCCTGTCCCTGCCCCTGCCCCTGCCCTTGTCCCGTCCTGGAGGCTGGCAGGCGGCAGAGCGCGCGCCCTGGGAAGGGCCTGCCCCTAATTGTTCTGGTATTTGCTCCCAAGTGAGCTTTCTGCGCCACAGAGGGGGACGAGAGAGCAGTGCAGTCCTAAGCCTCAGGGTGTTGCTGTGGCCACCGCCCTTGCTGAGTGTCTGGCCCGGCCGGCAGGCAGGCGAAGCTGAAGTTCCTGGGGCCGCTGCGGGCAGCGAGCGGGGACAGGGTGATCTCCAGAGGAGCTGTGGTGATCTCCAGAGGAGCCGTGGCGCAGTTGCCATGGGACCTGCAGGCAGCCCATGTGGCCTTGCTCCTTCAGACCCACCCAGCGACAGGGCGACGTTGGGGCTGGCCAGCACTCCCTGTCTGCCCTCGACGGGGGTCTCGGGGTCGACAGCCTCCACATCGCGTTTACCATGTCCCCCAGGGTGCAGTGAGGGCCGCATGATCCAAGGTCCCTGGCCTGCCACCCATGGGCTTGAGCCGGCGCAGCGACGGCAGCCACCCTGGTGGTGACCGGGCTGGGGCCGCAGGTGGGCTGAAGAACTCCAGGGCTTACGCAGCTTCTCCATGGGTGCAGTGGGGGCTCTGGGAGGTCACAGCCCTTAGAGGCCGGTCTGGCGGGGCACGAGCCGTGGACGGCTGTCTGCAAGCCACTGTGACCTGGTCCCTGAAGAATGTCCGGTCCGAAGCAGGAGTGGGCTGGGGGGTTGCTTGCGCTGCACCCCACTGGCTGCGCAGGGGCGGAGCTTGGCCGAGGTGCGTGCGCTGCTTCTGGAAGGTTCCTCAGGATGCGTTCAGAGTGCAGCTATGCGTGGGGCTGGGATCCAGTGCAGCCAGGGAGGAGGCCGCCGCCTTTCCAGCCTGCCCTCGGCTCGCCCCTGACCTCTCTGGGCTGGGGAGCCCCGGGCCCTTCGCTTTCTTGACTTCGGCAGCCCCAGAGCATCCCAGACTTAGGGCCTCTTTTCTCGTCTCTTCTTTTTTCTCCTGTATTTCTTTTTTTCCTTTCTTTTCTCCTTTTTTATTTTTTCTTCCTTAGGCTGGGAACTGGGACTCAGGTCCTTTGCCCTGAGCTACATCCCCAGTTTTTTTGTCTTATTTTGAGATGGTCTCCCTAAGTGGCCTGGGCTGGGCTCAGACTTGTGGTCTTCCTGCCTCAGCCTCCCACAGTGCTGGGATTGCAGGCGTGCACCCACGTGCCCAGCTAAGCTTTTTCTTTTAGTCGGCCTTGAGCCATGTCCCAGGTTGTACGTGGTGATCCTCTGTGGGTCCAGGGGTCGGTGGCTTCCTGCTGGAGTTGTGCAAAGCCGGCCGGGGAGAAACCCCGCTTCTGCTCCTGTCTGGGCCCCGTCATTTCCTTCTGAGCCCCTACGGAGACCTCTTGGTGAGTGGAGGAGGCGCAGGCCATAGGCAGCGACAAGATCGCAGGTGGCAGAACAGCTCCCCGAGTGGGTCGTGGCCCACAGTCAGGGAGAGGCCCCAGTGAGTGCTGGCCGCTGCCCACGGCCCTCTGCTCCCGCTGCTGGCAGCCTAGATCCAGGGCCCGGCAGGTGCCCTCAGGGCCACCAGAACAGGCCCCTGCCTTCCCAGAGTCCCCCTGCCGAGTTCCCTGCCTTGTCCTCCCCTCCGCATGCACCGTCACACTGCCCGTGCCCGGTGTGGCCTTGCGCTGGCCATTCCTCAGCCACCATGCTCTGCTCCGGTCGCCTTCCTGGGCTGTGGCACCTGCTACTTGGAAGGGTCCGGTGTCCCTTAGTTTTTCTCCTGCGTCTGGCAGCCGTCCTGCACCCAAATCACTGCGGGGTCAGGGAGTGAACTGGGCCAGCCCCTCAGCAGCCAGGCTGGCGAGCCCAGGTGGGGTGGGACGGGGGCGGCCCTCCGTCCTCCAGGACCCACACCCCTCTCCTGAGGGTGCACTGGGCAGTGGCCTGGGGTGGCTTCGTGGTCCCCGCTCCACCACCAGCTGCCCTTGGCCCCCTCAGCTGCACAGCCGCCAGCCCAGCTGAAGCTGCGGGCGACGTCTGCACCGCCCAACATGACTGTGACCTGGGCTTCGCCGCTGCCGGCCGCCCTGGGCGCCGTTCCCCTCCACCGCGGCAGAGTGCGAGCCCCGCTTTGCGTGCCGCCGTGCTGGGGGCGACCTCCATCCACGCCACGTCCCCCACCCCCATGTGACGCTCTTCTGTCATCCACGGGGTAGAACACAGGTCCGGGAGCCTGGTGGTCCCTGGCACCGGGCAGGCACACGACCGCGGGGTCTGAGCTAATGCCTGCCGGCCTGGCACTGACCCATCTCCCGCATGTCAGGAGAGGGCCCCGCCCGTGTGCTGGGGCAGCATGACGAGCGAGGTGATCGAGGACGAGCGGCAGTTCTACTCACGGGCCGAGAGCTACTGGAAGCAGATCCCGCCCACGGTGGATGGCATGCTTGGCGGGTACGGCCACATCTCCAGCATCGACCTCAGCAGCTCCCGGAAGTTCCTGCAGAGGTTCCTGCGGGTAGGCGCCCCCCCACCTCGGAGGGGCTTCTGCTCTCGGGGGCCCTGTGACCGCCCACTTCAGCCAGGCCCAGCTGTCCGGCAGGGGCTGTCGGTGCTGGGGTCTCGGTGGCAGTGACTGCAGGACGTGGCCTGCTTGAGACTCCCCGCAGAGCACCCAAGGCCGCACTGGCCTGCATCTCCCTCACCACCCGTCCTCCCCCACCTCGGGGTGCACCACCTGCCACTCCTCCCCTTCCGTCAGTTCCTGCACTGTGCTCTCGCTTCCCTGGGTTCAAGGACAGAGAGGAGATCAGAGCTTGTATCTGAGTTACTACCTTTTAGTGGAGGCTGACTTTCGTTCTGGAAATGTGTGTCCCAGCCCGGTGCAGTGGTGCATAACTGTAATCCCAGCTGCTGGGGAGGCTGAGGCAGGAAGATCTCGTTTGAGTCCAGCCTGAGCAACTTAAGGAGGCCCTGCCTGTGACTTTAAATATGCCTGTGGATCCCTGAGTGGCACACACGAGGCTCTGGCTTCCATCCCCAGTGCGGAGAATGCAGAGCCCAGGGGGGTCTCCCACGTTCTCCTGGCCGGCTCCTACCTGGTCCTTACCCATGTCTATGTGCTTGGTGGGGGCCCCGGGAGTCACCTGTCCGCTCTGTTTCCCAGGAAGGCCCAAACAAGCCGGGAACCTCGTGTGCCCTGGACTGCGGCGCAGGCATAGGGAGGATCACCAAGCGGCTGCTGCTGCCGCTCTTTGAGGTGGTGGACATGGTGGACGTCACGGAGGACTTTCTGGCCAAGGCCAAGACCTACCTGGGGGAGGAGGGCAAGAGGGTGAGGAACTACTTCTGCTGTGGCCTGCAGGATTTCAGCCCCGAGCCCGGCTCCTACGACGTCATCTGGATCCAGTGGGTGATAGGTGAGGGTCCCGCCGCCCTCCTGCCTCAGCCTCCTTCCAGCAGGCAGGCTTCTGTCTTATTTTGAGACAGACTTGCCATGTACCCTTGTGCTTGTTCAGGGTTGACCTTGAGCGTGTGCTAATCCTGCCTCAGCCTCCTGAGTGCTGGAATGACAGCCATGTATCACCATGCCTAGCTAGGACCAGTTTTCTGTTGAAAAATTGTGACTCATGACCTGCTGCATTCAGAGAAGGGAAGCCGGGCTGTGCAGGGCTTGGGGGTTAAGGACAGCCGACCAGGCCGCGGCTGCCTGCCGGGCGCAGTGAGCGAGCCTGCTTCCTCCTGTGCTGCTCCCACGCGGCCTCCCGGCTCCCCGGGAACACTGTGTCCCTGCTGCCCACCACGGCCATGGCTAGACCAGGCCCTGGAGGGGAGGGGGCCCTGCCAGGCTAAACCCCAGTGCATACTTTGTGTGGGTGACTTAGGTTTTTCTTTGGTCCTGAGGGTTGAACCAGGGTCTCGCACTGAACTACATCCCCAACCTGTCATTTTGAGGTAGGGTCTTGCCAAGTTAGCCAGGCTGGACAACTTGCCATCCTCCTGCCTCAGCCTCCCATAGTGCTGGGGTCAAGTTAGCAGGTGACTTGTAAGGAAGCCTGTTCCCCGTACATGGAGTGGGACTCTCGGGCTGAGCCCTGCGGCGTCTGCAGACCCACACAGTATCCCTGTAACTGTGCCTCTGCCCCCCCAGGCCACCTGACTGACCAGCACCTGGCCCAGTTCCTGCAGCGCTGCAAGCGCGGCCTGCGCCCCAATGGCCTTATCGTCATCAAGGACAACATGGCCCAGGAAGGCGTGATCCTGGACGACGTGGACAGCAGCGTGTGCCGCGACCTGGAGGTGGTGCACAGGATCGTGCGCAGCGCGGGCCTCAGCCTCCTGGCCGAGGAGCGGCAAGAGAACCTCCCAGACGAGATCTACCACGTGTACAGCCTGGCGCTGAGATGAGTGCACTGGCCGGGAGCCGGCGAGCCCGGGCTGCGCCACGGCGCCATGCGGAGAGCCTTCAGTACACCCGAGCCGCCCGCCTGCAGACTCCTCTCCTTCCCAGGCAGCGGAGAGGCCAGGGCTTTGCCAGGGGCCTGGCTGCCCTGTGTGGCTGTGCGGACTGGAAGTGGGAAGGTGTGGTCAGTGCCCCTTGGAGGCGCAAGCCGGGCTGCATGCCTGTACCTCCCGTTCAGGGAGCCTGGCACATCCTTCTGGTGCTGGGACCCAGGTGTCCCTCAACGGGTGGTCACAACGGCCTGCAGCCAAGGGAGATGTGTGTGGCTTCTTCTACTGCACTTGGGGGACACCCTTGGTGGCACTTTCAGAAATAAAGGGGTGCATCCCTGTACCATGGTGGCCTGAGCCAGTGCTCTGTGGGGATGAGTGCCAGGCCCTGGGGCGGCTGTGCCCTGAATGTCACATCTCCTGACCCGTGTCAGTGTGGGGCTGGACTAAGTGGGGGCGCCTAGAAGGTTACACAAGGACCCTGAGGCCAAGAGAATCAGTTTAATCTGTGATATAAATATATCGCTTAGCAGCCTGGGCTCTTCCAGAGGCTTTTACACAACTCCCCAGGGCTGGCTGTGTGGCCCGGAAGTGGCTTGAGGGTTTGGCACTGGGCCACGCAGCAGGTAACAGACCTAGTGGCCAACTTTGGGGAGCCTTTGGGAAAGGACTGTCCAGCAGAAGGCACTGTCCCCAGACCTGGAGTGGCGGGGCAGGGCCTGACCCCTCCCGAAGGCCAGTCTGGGGTGGCCCTGGTGTCCTCTCCCTCACTCACCAAAAGCACTCCCACAAGTGACAGCTGAGCGGAGGGACAGGGCCTGGCCAGCAGGACACCCTGGCTTCCCGTGCAGACTGCATCCCACGTGGGACCTGGAGCCCCATGCTGCCCGGTTCTGCAAATGCCCAGGTGCCCCCACCCTGCGGAGGAAGGGGAGGCAGGCTCCCCAGAAGGCAGGCCCCTCCCCAGGCAGCCTCACGGGGCGAACCCCGCCGGCAGTCTGCTGCTGATGCCCAGACCCTGTGCCCGGCCGGCCCCCGTCAGCTGTCCTCCTCGGCCGCGGCACTGTGCTCGCTGAGGAGGAACCACTTGAGCCTGTCGGGCAGCGGCAGGGCCTTGACCTTTGCGTCCACAGGCCACGGCTGCAAGTGCAGCCGGATGCGCACCCGGCACAGGTGCTTGAGGGACGGGGGGCGGAGCTCCAGCTGCCGCAGGGAGCAGTGCAGGGCCTGAATCTTGTCAGCCAGGTTGCCCACCGGGTGGATGTCGAAGTTTGCGGGCAGCTGGAGCCGCCGGGAGTTGGTCACCATGAGGTCCAGCACAGTCTCAGCCTTGCGCAGCAGGTCCGCGTGGCTCTCATCCTCGGCGCAGCCCGGGTGCGAGCAGAGGCGCTCAAAGATGACGTGGAAGCCGGACCAGCAGGCCGCACCGTGCAGGGAGCAGTTGTAGGCGGCCCCCGACTCCAGCAGGAAGCGCAGCAGTTGGAAGTGCAGCTTGAAGCTCTTGAGGCAGATGTGCGTGAGCGACTCGTGGGCCGGGCACTCGCTGGGGTCAGCCCCGTGCGCCAGCAGCAGCTGCGTGACTTGGAAGCAGAAGCGGTTGATCATCTGGGCCTCTTCCTTGTCCCCACCCACGGTCTCCCCGAGCAGGAAGATAATGCAGGTGAACACAGTGTCCCCGTCCTTGGTGGTGGCCTTGACATCTGCTCCTGGAAGAGCCATTGGAAGAACTGAGGATGCCAGGCGGCCACTGCCTGGCCGGCAGTGCCGGCGGGGCGGGGCAGAGCCGGGGCAGGGACAGGCGGCCCGAGCCTCACCTCCCTCCAGCAGCAGCCGGATGTTGTCGGTGTTGTGAACCTGCACCCCATCGCTGCTGGCCAGAGCGTGCAGCAGAGCCGTCTTCCCTGCGAGGCGGAGGGGGAAGGGGGCGCTCACCAGGGCTGGGGCAGGAGAGGCCATTCTGTACACCCCGAGTTGCTACCCGAGACCCAGGCTGGACCTCCTGACAGGAAGCCACTGCCCCTGGGCAGCTAGACAAGGCTGGGACACCTCCAAGGCCACCGCCTTGCCCCAGCTACATGTGTGCCAGCCGTGCCAGGCTGTTGGCAGGGTTGATGTCCTGCTCTTCACCTAGTGCACCCACCCGGGCTCCCCTGTCCCCAAGCCAGTTGTCACCCACAGAACCACCCACCATGCTTGTCGGCTGCGTTGACATCGGCTCCCAGCTCCAGCAGGCGCTGCAGACATGGCAGGCGCTCGGGCTCTTCGCTGGCCAGGTCCAGGGGGCTGCTCTCGTGGATCTGAGCCCAGAAGCACCAGCCAGGTTAGCCCCAGAGGCTACTGGGTTGTCTGAACCCCCTGCCCCGCCCCCAGTGGGCGACACCCACCCCTACCCGGTCCCGCCGGTTGATGTCAGCCCCGTGGCGCACTAGCAGCTCCACCATGTCGGGCTGGTTTCGAAGGACCGCGATGTGCAGGGCCGTGTAGTAGGTGACCGGGTCTACAGGAGGCAGGGCTGTGGTCAGCTCCGGGCCCAGCCTCAGGGCCCACCCTGCAGCCAGCAGTCAGGACAGGGAAGTCCCCACAGCTGCTGGGGGCCGGGGAGGGTCCCAGGGGCTGTGTCCGAGCTTTCTTCCTAACAGGGCCACAAAACAGGGCCTCCCCTCTTGGAACTGCTGGGAGAAGCCCAGTGTGCAGGTTCTCGGGGCCAGGCGCCCCCCTGCCCCACTCCATGGGGAGCAGGGAGGGGCGGGGAGGCCCATCGCTCCCAGGGCAGCCCTCACTGCTGACTCCATCCCCCGCCCCAGCTACGACCCTGGAAGGTAGGAGGGCAGCTGTCACCCTCCCATGCACCATCAGCCAGAAGGCAGCCTGCACATGCCTGCCTCCCCCAAGGTATGAGCAGAGTCACCGGGAGCGCGGAGGAAGTGGCAGCAGAGAAAGGCCTCCCCTCAGCACAGGCGCAGAGCCAGCAGCCGCAGCTCCACTCGGAGAGGGTCACCAGGGTCCCCCACTAAATCCAGCACACGGCCAAGGCACGCCAGCTGGGGGAGAAGCCCCAGGGGCAGCCAAGGAAGTAAGTCCAGCCTGCACCCCAGAGGACAAGGAGGCCGCCCGCTGACCTTCGAAGTTGAGGTTGGCCCCGCTGCGCAGGAGGACAGCGGCCGCCCGCGTGAGCCCCAGCTCGGCCATCTTGAGCAGCGCATTGCTCACGCCCTCCTGGTAGAACGGGGCGTGGGCCTTCTTCTCCAGCAGCTCCCCGAGGACTCGGAGCCGGCTCTCCTCGCTGGCCATGTAACTGGGCCTGGGCAGTGAGAGGGGACCGGTTGAGGGAGGGAGCGCCCTGGGTGGGGGTGGGCTTTAGTACCCTGTGCAATCACCCAGCAAACAGCACAGCCTTCCCAAGGAGAAGGTGTGACACTGAAGTGGCAGAGCTGATCTGACCATCCCTCTGTCCATCCAGCCACCCACTGGGGACTGAACTCGGGGCCTACGCGACACACAGGTGTCCTAACACTGAGCTGCTTGCCCAGCCTTTTTAAACATTGTCCTTTGGAGACAAGGTCTCCCTGAGTTGCTCAGACTAGCCTCGAACTTTTCAGTCCTCCTGCCTCAGCCTCCCAGGTAGATGGTACTACAGGTGGGTGCCACTATCTGGCCAAGCTACACCGCTTAACCTGCACCAGGCCCTGCCCTTGGGCTTGCTGCCAAAGGACTGGGTCTGTTCAGTTGTCTTCCGAGCTCCCCAGAGAATCTGGCCTGGCACCAGGGTGTCAGGACTGAGGGGAGCCCTGGGGGTCACCGCCCACAGAGAGACTGAGGCTCATTCCTCAAGAGGCCTACATGCGACACTGACCCTCCCTGAGCTGCAGAGTGCCAGGCAGGTCCTGCAGCAGCGCCTCCTCCGGCGACGGCCCTCCACACCCTCCCCGGCCCGCGCTGCCACTCTGAGCTGCTCTGCTCGTCCCCAAAACCAAGCCAGGAATAGCTCTGAAGCTTGCATGCAACTCCCACAACGTCCCCAACTCCTCCCGGCCGCCCCCGCCCCCGCCGCGTGAGGCCTCCCTTCTCCCTCACAGCCCTCACTCGCCCTCCCCTAGCCTCACCCATCTGCACCCCTCCAGCGGCTGCTACAAGGTTCCCCCCGAGTGCAGGCGCAGGAATCCAGGGCCTCGCTCTGCCTCCATCTCAGGCACCTGGACAGAGTTCCTGCAAGGCGGCGCCCGCCGCTCCCCCAGTGCCAGCAGCCGCCCCAGCACCCCTCAGCTCCGCAGACACTTTGCACTGCGTTTTGCTCACTCAGAGTGGGCAGAGCTGACGTGGTGGTGAAGAAAACCTCTGTTGCCACCAAGTCCCCGTGAGACTGCGAGTCATCCCGGGGTGGAACTCCCCACACCCCGCCCCAGCGCCTCTCTGCTCCTCTCCGCTGCTCACGGTGCAGTTACCCCTGCAGGCCCCGCGAGTGCCTGGCGCCACCGACGCTGCACGGGCACGACGCTCCACGCCTTCCCCGCATTGCCCAGAGGGCTTCGCTGTCTGCGCAAAATGCTAATTCAGCATCGAAACACGCCTCGTCGTCCTGCCCTGGAGTGACAGCTGCGGCGCTCGCGGCCTCCACCCCCCTCCCCTGCACAGGGCGAGGCCCGGCGTCGCCCCAGCCACCGTCCTGCTGCCCCGTGACACCGGCCTGGGTCACCCCGCCGCGCCGCTCACCGGTCCAGGGGCTCCTGCCGCTCGGGGTCCTGGATCCCCAGGGCGCCCAGGATGGCATCCACCAGCGGCTGGTACTCGAAGATGATCCTTCGGAAGCCGTGCAGGAACGGCATCGCGGCGGCCCGGGCGCGCTGCTGCGGCCGCGCCTTCCGCCCTGGCCTACACGCCAGCAGGGCACTACCGGATCCACTGGCCCCAGCCCCGCGCCCGTCCGGGTCCACCGCCCAGGCAGCCGCAGAGCGCCGGAAGTGATCTACGAGTGCACTTCCGCTCTGCGTAGATCCGGGGGCGCCCGTGCGCCCACAGCGCCCCCTGAAGGCTCGGAGGACCGCGGCGCGGAGCGTCTGGGGCGTACCCACCAGGTGTCCCCCGGGGAGGCTCAGCCGAGCGCAGGCACGATCCCAGCCGGATCCCGGCCCCGGTGGGCTTGCCTTCCCACACCGGCCGCCGGCCCGGGGGTCCTGCCCCGCCCTGCGATCCCGTGAGACGCCGCTGTGCGCTGCCCGAGTTCCGCCCACGGGGAGGGCGCTGCCCGGCGCCCCGGCGCCGCAAGCGAACTACCTTCTGGGAAACGAGGACCATCGCGCCCGTCCGAGGTCTTGGTCTAGAGCCCCGAGGGTGTCGGGAGCGGAGCCCAGCAGCGAGGGCCCCGGGTAGGACCCGGACATCTTCCCTCGGGCCACCGCCTCTACCCGGGGGATCCCCAGCCCCACAGCCAACGCCTGACCTTGGGCTTCGGGATCCTGTGCCACGAACAAGACCGACTTCCCAAGAACAGGCCAGCCGCGGGGTCCCACGGCCAGTGCGCAGCAGGGGCTGGATGAGCCCTTCCTATTGTTACAGTTGACAAAGTTGTGCGGTCCAGTGACAAGCTGTCAAAGCCCCCTGGACGGTCAAAACCCCTAAGGCGGCAGGAAGGGGGGCCTCCAGGTTAAGTCCCTTCGGGGCTGGGCCAGCTTGGGCATCGCGTGGCAACTTCTGGCCACGCGTGTGCAAATTCAAAGTGGACGTTCCCTGTGAAAACAGTGTAGTCCTGCCAGAGACCCTGGGCCCGGGGCGCCGTCGTCCATCTCCCCCGTCTCCATCTGCCTTTCTGTCCAAATTACGTCTTGCTTTCCGAATGACCCCAATCATTGGACCTGGAGCCCACCAGACTCAGCATGACCCGGTCTTAACTTGAATGCATTTGCTAGACTTCTCTTTTGAATAAAGGTGACTTAGCCGGGCATGGTGCCACACACCTGTAATCCCAGCACTCAGGAGGCTGAGGCAGGAGGGTCACTGTGAGTTCAAGGCCAGCCTGGGCTATATAGTGGGACCCTATCTCAAAAGCAAACAAAAAACCAAATAAAGTCACTTTCTAGGCACCCAGGCTAGGACTTTAATTTGTTTTTAGAGGACACTATTAAGGTCATTGTAATAGCCAGGTGTGGTGACATGTGCCTGTAATCCCAGCATTCGGGAGGCTAAGGCAGGAGAATCACTGCAAGTTTGAGGCCAGCCTGGGTTACATAAGTGAATTCAAGGCCAGGCTGGACTACATAATGAGACCCTGTTTCAAAAAAACAAAAACTAAACAATTAAGGCCATTATAACGGTGACGCTAGGTCTGGGCCTTCAGGTCTGCTGGGGGTGTGTGCGGGTAAGAGCTCCTGACGTCGTTCATGGGCTGTGCCAACCGAGGGCAGGGGGGGAACCATGACACAGAGCCAGGTCCTGTGCTGAAATTGGGACACTTGGGTCCCGATTCAGCAAAACCTATTAAGTCAGTGACATAGCACCCCATTTCAGGAGCAAGGAAACAGGCCCAGAGAGGTTTGGGCACTTACACAACGCTGCACAGCAAAGGGACTTCAGCCTCGCCAAGTGACCCTTGAGCATACTGGGCCTCTGGGGGTCCAGGGTCCTCGCAGGTCTTCTGGGCCGGAGTTGGATGTGACTTCTGCCCTCCCCCAGACCTTAGACACCACCGTGAGGCACAGACCCACTCACCTCTGTCCCCCAGGCTCCTGTCCTGTGAAGGCCCCCGCCCCTCGGCCGCCCACCTGTCAGCAGGGATGACCTGGTTTCCTCCATCCGCCTCCAGTTAAGGCTCTGTCACTCCGAGCCCATTTCAGCCCTGACGCTTCTTTCCCATACCAGTGCCCCCACCACCCGGGACAGCCCGGACCTCCCTGCTACCTAACTCCAGGGTTCCCAGTCGGGAAGGGCTCCTGGGGATAAACACCCAGTGCCCAGGTCCCAGAGGACACTCTCTGTCCTCAGCCAGGACAGAGGGGGCACAGCCTTCATGGGCAGGGAGCTGTCAGAACCCAGCAAGAAAGCAAAGCCCCATTAGGACGCGGGCAAAGGATGTATAGGAGTATCACGAGGATAAAAAAAAAAACTGTCAAAAAAAAACTGTCAAAAAAAAATAGGAGAGAGATGGTCAGCCGCTCTGCAGCAGTGACAACAGCTACCAGAGAAGGCCTGCTGCATGTGAGACCCTTGTTCAACAGAACAAATTACAGAATAGTGGACAAGGCGTGATCGCACCTGGGGGATGTGTGTGCGCGTGTGAACAGTCAGGTTTCATTCTTGAAAGTCCCACGAGGAGCTGTTTAATAGGTTGCTGTCCCTGGGACCCAGGAGCATTAATCTTTCTGTTTCTGTGTGTCTTCTACCTTTTCTGCAGCGAGTGTTTTTGGGGCTTCAGAATGAAGGGTCCCCCAAAGTCTCATGTGATGAGAGCTTGACCCCCAATGCCATGTGTCCCAAACAGGAGCCTGGAAAGGTGGTTGATCACAAACCCACACATTTGTGAGCTCAGAGCTGAAGGGTGGGGGACCGAGGGTGGGGTACAGTTGGCCATAGCGGGGAGGTGGCTTGGAAGGGCACACCCTGACCCCACTCCTGCCTCTCTGGCTCCTCCTGCGCTCTGCTTCCTGGCCATCACGAGGCAAGCAGCTCTCCCCGACAGGTCCTTCCGCATTGTAGTTCACGCCTCGGAGCCAGCTGACCTTGGACTGAGCCCTCTGAAACCATGAGCCTCTCTTCCTTAAAGCTGCGTGTCAGGCGTTTTGTGCTGGCAACAGAACAGTGACCACCACAACCACGTCTTACCTGAGACCTGAAACTACCTCAGCCCCGCTGCTCCGCCCACCCCGAGCTGCAGGGCGTGAACATGAGGAGAGTCCACAGCCCTCCCTGCCTTCCCTCGCCGACCACTGATGATGTCCCCCCAGCAGGTGACTCCACGGCGGCCTCCTGCGCCCACCTGGGCTGTCTGTTCAGGGTTCCTTGAGTTAGATAGGAGTTCAATATACATCAGTCTTGATTCTTTGTGATACCCGAGGCATTAGTCATACAGGACCCCCGTGTCATAGCTAAGAAAGCCTCAGAGAGGGGTTCACATGGGAGCCCCTGCACCAAAGGACACCCCGGGCCCAGTGCAGCCCTCCCTCACTCTCTGCCTCAGCGTCACCATCTCTCGCACACACAGACACACTCACGCATTCACACACACACCCTGGTTCTCACACACGCTCACGCTGGTTTCTGAACCCAAACACGGCCACCTGTGCATGCACCCCATACTCATGGCTACACAGTCACACACACACACTCACACACACACACTCACACCCAGGCCCACCAGGCAGCCCCAGGGCGCCCCCTTACCCTCTTGGTGCCCCCCCGCAGGAGGAGCTGCAGCCAGGCCTCTGAGTCACCCCAGCTACGGGGCAGGCAGAGGTAGGATCAAAAGTTCAAGCCCAGCCCAGCCAACTTAGTGAGACCTGGTCACAAAAAAATTTTTTTTTAATTATTTTTTAAAGGGCCACAGATGTAGCTCAGTGGCAAAGCCCTGGGTTCAAACCCCAGGACAGAAAAAAAGGGGGTCCTTTGAGCTCCTCCCATTTGTTTTTCCCCTTTCCCTTTTCTCTTTTCTTTCTTTTGGTTTGGCAGCCTTCTCATGGGAGATATTTGGAAAGTGTGGATTATTTCTGTCTCCAGTGTCACCCTGGGCAGGTTCAGGGGTGCCTGGGTGCAAAGTGGGGTGCTGGCCACCTCTCAAGTGCCATCGCAGGGCCACCACCTCCTGCCATCCTCCCGTCCGCACTGCTGTGACCCCAAGCCCCATCCTCCCCTCCCTCCTCCCCTACACCCTGACCCGACCCCGCCCTGACCCCTGACCCTCAGGAGCAAGGGTCACCAGCTGGACGCCACAAGCTGGAGGAACAGGGTCCCAACCCTCTGCGCACTCAAAAGGGAAACTGAGGCACCAGGAACTATAGCAGGAGTTGGGTAGCAGGCCTCTTACCAGGCCTGGAAGGACTTTCCTGCCCAACTCAGTTTGCCCTACTCGGAAGCACCAGCGGCAGTCAGGGAGCCTGACACCTGGAGGTGACAATCTCCGGGACTCTGCTCCCAGGACCGTCCTGCCTCGGCCTCCCTACCTCTCCACAGCCGGTAACCCCGCTCCCCATCCCAGGCACCGGGCGCAGGGTCCCGGACTGGGCTCCGAGAGCCTCTCAGGGCCTGAGCCAGGGACCCCTAACCCGTGCCACCTCCGGCCCCCGCGCACACCAAAGGCTTCCCCTGGACCCCCGGGCCCTCAGCCCGAGATAGGAGGGAGGCTGAGTCTGGGGCCTCGCTCAGCCCAAGAAAGGGGTACAGGGGAGCATCTAGCAGATGAGAGAGTGACCCATGAGCTCATAGGAAGTGGGGAGTAGCCCAGGAAACGGGGGGCCTCTGCCGTCCAATGCTGGCCACCCTGCCTCAGCCTCCAGCTGAGCCCAGCCCCTCGTAGCCACAGCTTTCCTGCGTGGCGTGTGGGGGGGTGCGCCAGGAAGGTCCCAGCCCGCCCCACCCTGGCTGGTAAGAGGCTCCCCCTTTCCCTCCTCCCAGAGGCCCTGCCAGGCCCCCCGGCCTCCACCCTAGCGGGCCAGCTCCAGGGACAGAGCTCAGGGAAGGGACCACTGGCACCTCCAGCCCGGCCCTCGGGGGCTCTGTCCCCTTGGGTGGGGGTGGAGAGGGGGCGGGGTCCCTGTGCTCCCGGCACCCCACCCCCGCCCCGCTTGGCTTGCTGGGCCGGGCAGGAAGGGCCCGCGGGCCATCCGTCAGGGGGACAGAGCGGCCAGCGCTGCCCGAGGAGGGAGCCGGGAAACTTGATCATTAAGGAGCCCTCCTGGCCGTCTGGGGGAATTTAATTAAATTGCTGGAGAGGCTGCGCGAGGGGCCACATCTGGAACCAATATGTGGGCTCCGATGCCGCCCGCCCCTCCCTCCCTCCCCTTCCCGCTCGCGCTGCGGCAGGGAATCCAGCAAGGCCTGGGAAGGCGGCGCCTGGCCTGGGGGGCCGGGGAGACAGCAGGCACGGGGGCAGCGACGACAATGAGGACGGAGATGGGGCGAGGCAGGGGGGACGGGCAGGCGGGAGGGGGCCGCAGACGCGTCCATTTCACAGGTGCGGCAGGGCGGCCCAGAGCTGGCACTTCCTGGAAGCCGCACGCCCAGCCAGGCGCCCCTTCCCAGCCTCTGCCCAGCCTGACCCGCGGGCAAGGCCTCGGTCACATGTGGGTCCTGGGGTCCCCTCCAGGTCAGGGCGAGGGAGGTGGCTTGCCCAAGTCGTCTGGGCTCGTGGGTGCCAGCGCCAGGCCGACGATGACGATGCTGATGATGGCGATGGTGATGATGGTGATGAGGAGGAGGATTCGGGTACTAGGATTGAACCCAGGGCCTTCGCACTGAGCTGTGTGCCTGGCCCTTCCCTTGTCTTTTTTATTTTGGGACAGGATCTCCCTACGTCACCTGTGCCCGGGTCTCTCTGGCCCAGACGCCCACACGGGCCGCTGCTTGCTCTGCACCGCTCGGTGGCGGCGGCGGGTGCCGGGTGCTGGCAGGGACAGGGACAGGCCAGCCGCGCCTGGGCGTCATCGGAGGTGGGGGGGTCAGGAGATGACGGCAGGTGGGAGCAGAGAGGGCGGGGCTCGGCTCTGGGAGTGTGGGGGTCACCTCTGGGCATGGGAACCGGTAGAAGGTGGCCCCCAGGTCCCCAAAGCCGAGGCCCCAGCCCGGCCCCAGCCTCTCTCTGCCAGTTTCTGCCCCTGCTCCCCAAGCTTCCAGCCCTCCAGGGCCCAGAACCATGGCCCAAGCGGCTCCCAGCTCCTGCCAGCCAGGGACACAGGGACACAGTCTCGGGGTGACACAGAATCGGGGTGCTGGGGAGGCCACCTCTGCACCCTTGCTTTCTCCTTAAACCCAGCACCGGCTCCTAAAAGCCAGCTCCAGCCCACCTGCCTGCGAGGGGCTGTGGTCTCACAGGGGCTCCCCAGCGGGACACTCACCTGGGGCAGCTAGGCCCGGCCGGCTCCACCCGGTCCCCAACGTGTCCTTGCAGTCCAGCCTGACCGGCAGAGGAAGGGGCTTGACACAGGTCTGTGCGACAGATGTCCCAGGTCCTTGGGGCCTGCGCAACAGTTTAAAGATTTGACTCAAGGCCAGGGCCATGAAGGGGAAACTGAGGCACGCCGAGACTTGGCCTGCTGAAGAGAGCTTCTCCTTCTCCAGAAGAACCCCCTCTTCTCCCCTAGGCCCCTGTGGGCCCCTGACCTCACTCCGTTTCTTTTATTGTTCGAGACAGGGTCCCACTGTTTCAGGCTGGCCTTGAACCTGTAACCCTCCTGCCTCAGCCTCCCAAGCCCTGGCACCATGACCCACTGCATCTGGCATCTCATTCCTTCGCTCTTTCTCACTCAGTGTGAGGACCCCCAGGGGCTGGCTCCTTACTCCACCCCAGCGCCTGAAACTGGGTGGCACCACTCAGCCCTGCGTCTGGCCGAAGCCTGGGTCGGGGCAGGGTGAGTCCTGTGCCCCTGTCCTGCTACAGCTCCCAGAGCCGGGAGGCTGGTGGTGGTGGCTGTTCCTGGAGAAGTGACCGTACATGATGGGCTGGGACAATCTTGCCCTCCTTATGCCCACTGGACATAAAAGACTGATAAAGACCAGATGGTGTCAGGGGTGGTGGCACATACCTGTCATTCCAGCACTCGGGAGGCTGAGGCAGGAGGATCACTGTGTGTTCCAGGCCAACCTGGGCTGCACAGTGAGTTGAAGACCAGCCTGCACTACACAGGGAGACCCTGTCTAAAAAAAAAAAAAAAGAAGTCCCCGAAGTAAAAAGGCTGGGAGCCTAGCGGAATCTGAAGGGCTGGCCGGAGTCGCTGGGCAGCGAGTAGCACATGTCAGGACTTGAACTCAACTCCGTGTCAGGGGAGTCACAGTCATAACTCCCGAAGGAGCCCCCGGAATGTGGGGAGACAGGCTGGGCGGCGGGGTGGGGGGGCGGAGGTTCTGGCCTGGGAGAGAAAGAGCCAGACTAGGATGTGGGTGAGGGTGCGGGCAGGGGACAGCTGGGCACAGAGTCCAGCCAACAGCCTGCCCCCAGGTCCCGGGAGGCGGAGGGGAGCCCCGTGGCCTGGGGGGCGTCCACGTGGCCTGCTAATCCAAACCACACGGACAGGGAGAGCCTGGGGTCCCATCGGAGGCCTGGGCAAGGTGATGATGTACAGATTCTTCAATAAATCGCTCTCATTAGGGACCCACTGTCTGGAGGAGAAAAACGATGCCCTTCCCTATGCGGTCTCCCACCTCCAAAAAAAGAGGGGGGGGGGCAAAATAAAAGCCAGTGCTGCACAGCTAAAGAGGAAATTGCATTAATACAGATTGTTTTATTTAAAAAACCTTGACCCCGACTTCAAAAAAAGTCATTAGGCATTCTGCTTGTCGGGGCCGCCGCGGCTCTGACGGGGAGGCCTCTCATTTCTCAATGAGTTACTGTCCCGCACGGCCGGGGACCCGGGGGGTGGCGGGTGATTTAGGGCTCCCTGCAGAAAGATGTGTAAATCTTAGCGTGTCCAGGGAAACTTTAGCAGGCCGCGAAGGCCAAGGGAAGGAAAACTGGAAATGCCCCCTCCCTTCCTTTTTTCCTTTTTTAATTTTTTTCCCCCCGTTAGAACTCTGATCTCTTTGGTTGTAAAAATGGTCATATTTCACCCCCAAAATATCAGCAATCAGCAAACTAAGGAAGCAGTGCCCACGGGGAGCCGTGCCGCCCGATTAGACCCTCGGTTTAATTATTTAACGCCTGCCTGCACCAGGCAGGCTGTGAACACGCCCTCCTGGCCGGAGTTCAAGAGCAAGTTATAAATAATAATAACTATTATATCCCCAATTAAGCCGGCAGCTGAGAGCCCTGGGCCCGCCCTGTCTCCGAGGCTGTGGTCGACCCATCCGGGGAAGGGGGAGGGCGGTCCCTGGTCAGCGTCCCTTCTGCTTTGAGCCTTGGTGTCTCTACCTGGGACAGGACAGTTCTCCACCGAAGGGCATCCGGGCGAGGTGCCTAATAAGATCGAAATCTCGGGTGAATGTTCACACTTAACAGTGTATTAGGGCCGAAGACACGCGGACAAGAACCCCCCACCCAGTCCGCCCTCACTCTGGTGCACTCACCCCGTCCCGGCCGCTTCCCGCAGCAGCTCCAGAGGGCTCTTTCCTGGGGGTCTTTAGCTGCGCTGTCCTGGCTGTGCTGACTCGACTTGGAACGGTTTTCTTTTCTGGTCATTTTGACTTAGGGACGAGCCAGGAGTCGTACAGTGCCGGATTCGGTGAATAAGGTGGCGGGGGACAGAAACTGCCGGAAACATTCGTCGATTATTCGACGGGATCGCCGTAACCAGAGCGCGCGTTGCACACCTCACCCCTTAACTCCTCTCCTTTTCCTTTTGCATGAGATCTGTCTCCCCGTTTCTACCTTTGATTTAAACGCTCAGATCTCAGTGTTTGGCCGCCGTGACCCAGGCTGGCCTCGGCGTGCAGCAGGTGCTCAATAAACCCCGGTGGGGAGCTTCATTCAGGGTGTTTCCCGCCAGCCTGTCGTGCTGGGGCGCCGGCAGGGCCACTGGCCAGGATCTAAACCCAGCACAGCGCCTCACTCTGCCCAGCTGGGGCTGTCCCCGATGGTCACCGGCAACTTGTCCTTTGTCCCCAGCCCTCAAGCCAGGCCTACATAGGCCTGCAGGGTCCTCAGGAGCCCAGACCCATCTGGAGGTCACCCCAGCATTGGCGGCCCCTACCATGAGGTCTGCAGAGCCCACTATGTGCCACACGATGATG
>RJWM01026271.1:0-28255 GCA_004363535.1 Dasyprocta punctata | reverse complement strand
ATTGGTCAAAACATACTGTGGTCCTCCAGGAAGACATCTTTCTTGTCTACCTGGGCCCTACACACGTCTGCACTGGAGCTTATGATCCCCATTCACTTGCAAAGCTTCCTTCTCTATCTCTCACTCCAATTCAAGGCAATGCACTTTAAAGGAAGGCCTCCGGCGAGGAAGGGGCCGCACTAGCAAGGAATCACGTTCCTTCTCCTGTTTCAGCATCTATCTCAGATCCCACCTCCCTTAGCAAAATCCTCTTGACTTTTCCAGCACAGAATAGTACCTTCTTCCTTGAAATTCCAAAGCTTTTTGAATCACTACCATCAATTTTAGTTTTTTCCTATGCAAAATCTATGTTAATTTATATATTGATTTTTAAAAGTCTGTATCATAAGGGACTACCATTTCATCCAATTCTTCACTTTAAATAAGAGAACTCTGAGATGCATATTCATGTAATTTTTACTGAGTACTTACTATGTGTCAGGCTTGTGTTCAAGGAATACAATGATGAAATATCATGATCTTGCATTTTTTCCTTTTTCTTTTGCAGTGCTGGAATTGAACCCAGGGCCTTACATATGCTAGGCAAGTGCTTGACCCCTGAGCTACATGCCTGGCTCTTATGTATCACTCTCCTAGGGCTTATATGCAAAGTCTCTGGAACTTCCAAAGAGAAGGGGTGGGCATATACCAAAGAGAGGCTGTGACATGGGCAGAGGCAGGAACAAGACAGAGAAATGGATTCATGAAACTGTGCAGTGTGTCTATAGCACTGGATGTGTGAAAGGAGGGGAAGGTTCTAGGTGGAGACTGGAGTTCATTTTTGAAGACTCGTAAATGTCAGGGGTAAGACTTTAAAGTTGATCCTACAGGCTCTGATCAGAAGAGTGACAAAATCTACTTTAGGTCTGAGACAAGTTACTTTGATGACAGTGTGGAAGTTGGGGCCAAAGTAGATGTCTTGGGCTACTTAGCTGATGTCTCTATAAACCAGTATTTTGGGGTTCAACATTTATTTAGAAAATTGGGAGAGAAACTCATTTTCTTTGGTAAAAATCTTATTTGGAAACAGGTTAAGTTTTTTTAGCCCAAGCAGAATCAATTGTTATAAAAATTAGTAAAATAGTCCCTTCTTTTCTATAGTACTCTTTCTATCATCAATTCTATTTTATGATTTTCTAAACTAAAGCACTTTGAGGGGAAGCATCTTTAAGGGTTTACAATTCAGATGAGACCAGAAGCCCTCCTTCTTATAGTCAGCACTATACAATGCATCATTTGGTTTTAAAATGTCAGCAGAAAGCAAACTTTCAGTTAGCGTAGTCACACATGATCTTTGGGAAGAAGCCCCAACAAAATAACTCTGCTGACTGCAATTTTTTTCCTACTCCAGAGCACTGTCTGCTTAGGTCTGGTGGTCCATAGACCACTAAGATGACCTCCTGTGACAAACCTGCTGGTGCCCATCCCTGCCCTGAAGTGTGGGCAGGGCCCCATCCCAGAACATGGTAATGGCTGTGGTTGTCACTCTTATGACTTACATGACATTACACAAGATCTCACCTTAGCAAACAGCCAGAGACTCTTCCTGTGGGCCTGGTCCACAGGTATTCACTTTGTACTGTGCTTTGTAATTTGTATGTACAAATGCTACATAAGTTTGTGTATAGCCTATAGATTATAAAATCTGTGGTATAGAGTTCATAGTGACGAATTTAGCATATAAGCATTAAGTTCAGCCTAAAGTATTTCTTGATCATTCATCTCTTATAAGCCTATCACTTTTCCCAATGGTAGCACCGTTTGAAGGAATAGAATTCTAGTTAGACACAAACAGTACTACCAGCGTGGCCCACACCCTGAAGCGCTCAGTCTGCTGCGTGTGTTTTTGTTGCCCATCATGTAAGGCCCAGGTATAAGAAAAAGGTGAGAGCGGCCAAGCACAGTGGCACATACCTATAATCCCAGCTATTCAGGAGGCTGAGGCAAAAAGTCAGCCTGGGCGGCTTAGCAAGATCCTGTCCCAAAATGAAAAATAAAAGAGGACTGGGGAGGCAGCTCAGTGATAGAGTATTTGCCTAATGTGTGTGAGGCTATGGGTTGATTCCTAGTACTGCCAGAAGAAGAAGAAAAGGGAGAAGGATGAGGGAGAGGAAGGAGGGGAGGGAAGGGAAAGCTAAGGGAGGGGAAGGCGAGGGAGAGAAGCAGGAGAAAGGAGAGTCAAGGGGAGGAGGAAGAAGAGAAGGAGGAGGGACAGTGGGGGAGGTGGGGAGGAGATGGGGAGGAAGAAAAGGAGGAGAAAGAGGAGCAAAAGGAGGAAAAAAAGGAAGAGGACAAAAGGAGAAGGAAGTAGGAGGAGTGGGAGAGGGAGGGAAAGAGAAGGAGGAGGAAGAAGGGGAAGGGAAGGGAGAGGAGGAGGATGAAAGAAAAAGGCAAGAGCAAAGGACAAAACAAACTGGGGTGAGAAAAAAGAAAAGAAAAACCCAACGGATATATTCCTCTTCAGAATGCTAGACAAGTGGAGGGGAAGACCCTAGTGAAAAAGGAGAGGTGGCATTGGTTCACTCTCCTCGTGCAGGTTAGGCTCAGAGCGGGTGCTCGGGCTCACACCAGGCTCTTTGTGCCACTTTGGGTAGAGTGGCTCCCGCCGAGGAGAGCATAGCCAGCATCCGGGCATGCTCAGCTATGGGCTCCTTCTTCATTTCAACATTTGCAACCAGTATGGGCTGGGCAAAGTGATGTGCTAGGTGCGGTGCAGGCGGGACGCCAGGCTGAGTCAGACGCAGCCCTGGCCCCCGGGGATTCTCAGAGAGGAAGCAGAACTTTCTACATCATGGATCACTTTGGTGGCCAAAGAGAAACAGGTACGTGTGTGTGTGTGTGTGTGTGTGTGTGCGTGTGTGTGTGTTGGTGTAAACTTCTAAGCTCCCTCCAATCTTGCTCCTTTCCCATCATGCCCAAAAACTTTACTGAAACAGGGTCACAGGTTCAACCTACCTTCTTGGCTCTTGACAGCTTTGCTGTTTTCCTGCCCCTTGGATGAGTAGATGAGTTTGATTCTTGTATTTTACCATTCTTTATAACTTTTTTGCATAACAGGTACTAACAGGGCAATATTTCTGAGATCACACAAATCTTTTTCAAAATAACAGGTGGTACCTCCGGTTTTTGTGCATTATCTTCACTAAGACCATGTCTGCCTTTGTTCCCAGAACTATGTACAACTAGGCTGATAGTTTTAATGATTTTGCAAGAATAATCTCTAAATCCTTTTCTTGATCTGTGTGCTAGAGGATTATTTTCTGCCTAGACACATCACTGGACTGTCCTCCTTACTCCCCAATTAATTATTAGTTTGTCTACATTAAATTACACTCACCATCTGTTGATAAAATCTGAAATCTTCTTCCATTGCTTTTTACTGTTTATTTTTGGTTTGTTCTGCTTCCTATCAGCTAGATCAGCTGCAAACTAGGAGATTTGGTTCCCAATTCCTTTCCCAAGTTTCTTCTGTATAGTGGAACTTCTTTGTGAAGATTCCTACAGAATTGTGTGTGTGTGTGCGTGTGTGTGTGTGTGTGTGTGTGGTTTTGGACCCTTAAGACAGAAATCTGTAGAGCCAAACTTTCTGGAAAGAAGAAATAATAGTAGTGAAAAATTACACTGAACAACTTCACAATGGGTCATAAAATAATGAATTCTAACAGAGATGCATAAAAAACAGGAACAATAGTGGAAATAAAAACATATTCCTCAACATGTAAGACAGCAAAATCAACATGAAACAAAATGGTATACCGAATAATTCGAATCATAAAACTCAAATTTAGGTATGGAAGAAGCAAGGCATGGTTTTAATTTCAACTGCACAATTGGATTTCTATTCCAAATCTAATGCAACAAGATCGGCAACAACTCTCACTCCTTCACTGATGACCTCCTGGGGTCTCACCTGGGCCAGGGTGGGTGTGTTAGCTTGCAAGGCTGCAGTGGTAAAACAGGACAGGCTGGGCAGCTCCCACAGCAGCCATTTATTTCCTCACATTTCTGGGGGCTGGAAGCCCAAGCTTAGAGATGCAGCAGGACTGGTTTGTCCTAAGTCCACTCTTGGGCTTGTCGATGGCCACCTTCTCCCTGTGTCCTCGCCTGGTCCTCCTCTGTGTGCTTCTGTGTCCTCATTTCTCCTGCTAAGAGCATCAGTCATGTGGGACCTTAGCCTACCCTGATGAGATCGCTTAACTCTGATAACGTCTTGGAAATCCCTGTCTCCAAATACAGTCGCATTTGAAGGGGCTGGAGGTTAGAACTCCAGTCCACGCATGGAAGGAGGAGGGGTGGGCACAACTCGACCCCAAACAGCCTGGAGCAGCATGGCTCCTTCTGATCTTGAGCCAGGCATCTGCACAGAGACAAGGGTCTTACCTCAGTCACTGGGGTGTCATGCGCCTCCAGGCCCGCGGCTGCCTGCTGCCTTCCAGCAGTGTCGGGGTCTCCCAACACAAACACAAGGCAAGGACTCTCCAGCGCTCATGGTCCCATACCCTGAGCACACCATGCACCACGCCAGACACTACCCAGTGATCACCTTGCACGCCAGGGGGGCGATAGAGACCTCTGCTCTTCCAAAACCCCCAGTCTCTGCATCTGTTACCCAAATGGGAAATTTGTCTTCAGGGTTTCAGAAGGACCCTGGCTGCGTTAGACCCTATTGTCTTTAGCGAATTAGCCCTTTCAACATGAAAGCCCAGAGATCAAATAGAGGTCTCCTGCTTCCCACCTAAATCAAGGTCCCCCCTAGCCAAGCATGGTGGCTTACGCCTTTAACCCCAGCACTCGGGAGGCTGAGGCAGGAGGATCCTTGTGAGTTCCAGACCAGCCTGGGCTACAAAGTGAATTCAAGACCAGCCTGAACTGCATAGTGAGACCTTGTCTCAAAAAACAGGGCCAGGGATTTCGCTCAGTGGCATAAGCGCCTGCCTGGCAAGCGTGAGGTTGTGAGTTTGATCCCCAGCATCAAAAAATAAAAAAGTAAAACAAGTTCCCCTGAAGTGGAGAAGCACCTGCCTGAATTGAAAGAAACAAAAAACGTAAGAAAAATGGATTCAGTTACTTACAATTAATACTGACACAATGAGTATTTGTGTTTTTCTAATTCCTGTGCTCTAAGAGTTCCATTTAGTATTTTATAGTTGTATTCTTTTTCAATCAAGAATGTTGAGGTCTTATACAAGTGGAATATATATTAGCAAAACTCACAACAGCAAGTTATTTATTATCTACATTAAACTTTACACAAGGAAACACAAAGTAAAATACTTCTTTATCCTTGGATATAAACATGAAAGTAAAACAAACAAAAACCAAAATCATTACTGCATGTGAGTGTAATATTTTAAAAAATTTTTTTCTGACTAAAAAAAAATGGGGTAAGTGTACACGTTCTTGGTTAAAAGCTTGAAAAGCAAAAAGTAAAGTTATAGGTATCCCTACAGACTAGAAATGGCCCATAATTTTAGCTCCCTGCTATATAGTCAGGTGGTCTTCATAACTAGTTGCTGGTTGTATGTTCATCAATTATGTGCTGATTTTTATCATCTGTAAGGAGATTCATACAGAATTCTGCGGAATTCTTTACAACAGTGCTAGCTAACATGCCCCAGGCCTCCTGGGGGACCCAGGTTGTCCCCCAGCTCCAGTTAATAGTGATTGGACAAATACTTGTCTCCGAAGCTGCTATGGGCAGGTAAAGGCAGCAGGTCCGAAAAAGACTTTTCTCCAAGTGCCCTCTCTTGGGCCAGTCAGTTCCAGTTGAATAAAGAGGAGATGAACTGGGTCAGAACATTTTGGGGTAGTCGCAGCAAGAGCCCATCCTAGCCCAGATGAATCACTTGTAACTGTGGTGGTTGGCCACTTGACAAAAGCATCTTTAACATTTACTATTGTAAAACTATATAATAAAACAGAACTTCTGCACACTTAAATGTGCTTAAAGTTGCAACCAAACTTTTAAAATATTTATCTCAAACTTCCAAGGTTCTGTTAGTGTTTCCCAAAGAAGAGGAGAGTTGCTATAGCGCCACTTTCTCTGGAGAGTGGAGATAAGAACCAGCCCTTGGTGTACAAATGAAAGGGTCCAGTTTGGCTTAAGGAGTCTGTTGTAGTCAGGGTTTACAAGAGAAAGGATTTAATACAGGTCACATGATTTATAGAATTATTTTATAATATTCATCCCAAGAGTCAAATGCAAAAGAGTGTGGGACATCTATCCACACACGAGAGACCCAAAGAGTCCAGCTGAAGACTTGGAATGTCCTCCACGAGTCCAGCTGGAGGCCCAGAGCCCAGGACAATGTCTCACGAGAGTCTATTTCATGAATCTGCACTGGGAAGGCCCAAAAGTCAGTGGTGGAAGCTAGAAAGTCTGCGCCAGCGGGATGAAGGATCTGTGCCATCAAGGTGAAGGGTCTACACCAAAGCCAGAAAGTGCCACTAAAGGTAAGGACCAGAGCTCCCCCAGAAAGAACTGCGTCCTTGCTCAGCGACAGTGGGGACCCCATGAGATGAGAACAGCTGAGTTCCTAACAGGAAACCCGGTGTGACAAGCCTCTCCACGAGAATCAACAGCACACCTCTTCCCCTTCAGCTCTCCTGTTACGTTGTTGGCAACAATTCTTCCACACCCGGCCCCATGCTCACTCAGTTCAGCTGGGTGGTCCAAGGCCATTTGTTCATCCACCACAGAGTCTGTGAGTGTGACTTGTGACAGGGAGCACAAAAACGGGGAAGGACAGTGCCCACAGAAGGTTTTTGTTTGTCTGTTTATTTTCTTCCTTTCTACAGAGATGGGAAAGTTTGCCTCACGAAGAGCTCAGTCCGTGTCTGGCATTGGGCTCGTCCAACTTGCACTCTCATTTAATTTGGCCACTCTCCTAAGGATAAACGTGTGCTTGTCCTGCTCATGAGGAAACCAAGAGGCAGGGAAGTTAAGAAATTGCCCCAAGTCACACAGCCCAAAAGCGGTAACACTAGGATTTAATTCAGGTTGCTCTGAAGATAAAGTATATTTTAAAAATGAATACCAGGAACTGGGGGAAAATAATAAAAACATCAGTCAGGATGGGGTAGGAAATAAGGTAGAATCCCTTATTACCACTATAACATCTCAACATTGAAAAACATTAAATAGGGAGCTAATGAGTTACACTTTGGCTACTTCAGATGAAGAAGTTTGCAGGAATCACTTCTGTTTGTCACAAAGTGGAAAACCGATTGCAAAAATGAAGAAGAGAACCTAGAAATGAGTAAAAAGGAAAAGGAACTATCTGTGTGTCTGTTCAACAGCTCGGAAGCTTTGCTGCTGCTTGGTTATTCCTCAGTGCATTTTAAGAGTGATCAAGATATTAAGAAATACAGGATCTCTTAAGGGTATGGTGAGAATTTTTAACACTGGCTTTTGTTTCACTAGAAAGATTGCTTGCAGTCTAAGATTTTAGTATTGTACTATTTAATATTTTTAAGGCATTTAAAAGTGTTAGAACAATAATATGAAAATGTAGCTGGGGATATAGCTCAGCAGCATAAGCACCTGCCTGGCAAGCGTAAGGTCCTGATTTTGAGTCTCATTAACAAAAAGAAGGAAAGAAAGAAAAAAAGAAAGAAAGAAAGAAAGAAAGAAAAGAAGAACGAAAGAGAAAGATCATCACACCTGTTAGCAATGTTTGCATTTAAGATAAATTTTATTTGTTTGTTGTTTATCAGTTTGTTTGTTGGTTTGTGACAGGCTCTCTCTCTCTCTCTGTCTCAAATTGCGAAGATGCATAGGTGGCCTTGAACTCACAATTCCCCGGCCTCAGTCTCCCAGATTTCGTATGGAATTTAATAGTCACTGACTCAACTCATACGATTTAAGCATCTGTAACAGTGAGGATTTAAATATAATGTTTTATTAAAACATTGATTCTAGTGTTTTCTTTTCTAACAGGAAACAGTTAAGGATGTAACATGTGCTTCCCTGCATTAAACAAATGCCTCACTGGGTTTTATCATTTTTTTTCAATCCACACTTTAAAGGCTCAAGACATAATAGAAATGTCAATTTTTCTGTCACAGTCATGGACATTACCAGTTGCCATCTCCCACTCCGTGACACATCAGGGAATGAGTTGAGCTCCGCTCCAAGAACAGGTCCATCTTTTTGGACCCACTTCTGTTTTGCCTCGGTCCCTTAACCCTTCCAGGTCCCAGGGCTGTTGCGTGAAAGTAGAAAAAATAACCTGCTCCCCATGTGTCTCTTACAGTCCCTGGGAAGAGTTGGTTTGTTCAGGGAATAACTTCCTCCCTGTGCCCTGTGGGCTGGGGCTTCAGTGGGCACTCAGTGAATGCTCTGGAAACAAAATCTGTCCGCTGAGTCTGAAAATAAACCAAGCGCCTGTCAGCCTCAGGCCCTCCGCAGTGCTGCCCACCGTTAAACCCACGCCGTCATCTGAAAACGAGGTTCGCATTGGCGTGCTTTGTATTCACAGAGTCACAGAGGAGCGAAAAGGGAGCAAAAGCCAAAAACCAGACATACAAGATGCAACCTAGGGTATAGATTTTAGAAAGAGTTAAATACGAACTCGGCTCCTCTAATCTTGATTTTGAAACAGAAATAAGATTATTCAGGGACAAGTATGGACAATGAAAATAAACTTCAATTTAACATTAAGGGCACTAAAGGAAATAGGGGTAGGTCAAAGAAAAGGAAGGAACTATCCCCTTCGGAGCTCAGCCCAGCACAAGGGGCCAAAATCGACTCCACATGCTAACACCACCGTTTAAAATGTCTGCCTTAGCTGGGGCTAGTGGCCTGAGCCAGTGCTCCCACCACTCTACTCAGAAGGCTGAGGCAGGAGGGTCACTTGAGCCCACGTGTTCAAGGCCAGCCTGGGAAACATGGTAAGACCCTGTCTCAGCAAAGTGGGCTGGTGATGTCGGTCAATGCACGGAGTGCAAAGAGTTCGATCTCTAGCACAGCAAAGTAATAATAATAATAATGACCAAATGCCTCCCTTGGTATTTTTACATTGCCTGAAATGCACAAATAGTAAAAAGGTCGGTTTTATTCTGGATTTGGGAGGACATTCTCAAAATCATTTCAAGACAATCAAATACTTTGGTACTTTGGAAAGGAAGTAGGCTCTGCCACAAACAAAAAATAAATAAAAAGTATGGCAGATGTAGCTCAGTGGCAGAGCACTTGCCTAGCATGTATGAGGCCGTGGGTTTAATCCCCAGCTCTGCAAAATGAATACATAAAAACACAGAAATGCCAGGGAACGTGAAGACAACCGTGCCTGGGGCCACCAAGCGGACAGGCTCACTGCGGAGGCCTGACCACCCTGTCGTTCATCGCGTCACAAAGGGGACCCGATCTGAGAAATGCGTGTGTCGGGGCGAGGGTGCCACGGTGTGGACGTGTCAGGGTCCACGCGCACAGACCTGGACGACACAGCCCACCACACACTCGGGCTGTGCGTGTGAGCCTTTCTGATCTCCACAGTTACAGCTGGCAACTGTAGCACAGTGGGGTGTGTGTGTGTGTGTGTGTGTGTGTGTGTGTCGGAACGTACCTGCGTGTACAAAAGGCAGCAGGGATTTTTCAGCCCCGTATAATCTCATGGGACCCCTGCCAGACGGCGTAGTGCAGTGTGCATCCTGATTGCTTCTTGAGTCCACTTAAACCTAACCGTAGTTTCCTGCCAGTTGGTCTCACGTACATGACCCGTCGTGGGAGGAAATGTCAGGGTGTGGCACGGGACGGCACTGTGGACAAAGGGGGCTCATGGCCCAAAGGAGTTAAGGCAAAAGTTAGAAATTCTTCCTATCTCTGCTTGGTGTCTTCCTCTAGAGCCGTTGTTAGAAAACATGGTCACTATCAGGTCACTCCGCTAAAACACTTTTTACGGTGTCACAATGCAACGCTTTGGAGAGATGGTTTCCTCCCCCCTCCCCTCCGCTCCTTTCCCCTCCCCCCAGCTGCTCCCCCCACCCCAGCCCTGGCCTCCCTCTGCACCCTCCCTCTTAGATCCTGATCCTCCAGCCACGCAGGGCTCCTCTAAACTCGCTACTTGCGTCACCATCTCTGCCCCTTGGTCAGCTCCATTTCTCTTTTGCCAAGATAATGTCCACTCCTTCTTCAAAGGCTGCTACGGTCCCTGTCCCTTTCAGTTTCTAACAGTCATCCTCAACCCTGGCTACATGAGAATCACCTTAGGAGCTCTCAGGAAAATGGTGCCGCCCAGGGGCCCAGCCCCAGGAGCCCAAGCTCCTGGTGGCTGGAATGCGCAGGATGGAGAGCTGTCTGAGCTTCCCTGTGTCTCCCTTGGGCGAAGCGTCCCTTCCCAGGGTTTCTAGAGCTCTGTCTACACCCTCCACCTCACCACACCACAGCGAGCTGGCGCCAGGCTCCCCATGGGTCCTGGGTTAGACCCAGGCTCCTCCACATCCTCACTGCTCACCCCCTTGAACCCCGCCCCCCCACCTCTCTCTAAAGGAACCGCAACAGCCTGTGCCTCCCGCTGGAGGCTGTCCGGTCACTTCCTCCTCCTCCAGGTTCCCCAGCTGCCTGCCCCTGTCCCCTTTTCCATGGCTCAGGGCGCAGAGAACCACCTGCAAGTGGTCTGCTGCTGCCGTAGCCTTCCCGGAAACGCACAGGGGCTTCTGATCTCCTCTGGAATCCAACTAAAACTCCTCCTGGGCTTTGAGGTTCACCCCGCTGTTGGTCTCAGTGTCCTTTCTCCCCGGGCCCTGACCCGCTGTCTCTGCACAGCTCAGCGCTGTCTTGGCTTCCTATCTCCAGAGCCCTTCTCCCCTCGGAGGAAGCCTGCTCCTCGGCCCACAATCATGCTACAGTTTCTCTATGGTGGGGGGGCTGCTTTAGAAATCCCCACTTTGGAAATGTAAAGCATTTTCTCAACACCACTCACATCTTTTTTGATGGTTGGCTGATTTTGTTTTGTTTTGTTTGAGACAAGGTCTTGCTGTGTTGTGCAAGGGGGTCTTGAACTTACTATGTAGCCCAGGCTGGCCTTGAAATGGCAGTGATCTTCCGGCTTCAGCCTCCTAGAATGCTTAGACCACAGATGTGTGCCACCGTGTCTGACTCTCAAGTCTTTTTGTAAATCATCGAGTACATATCTTTGTTATTTTTCTTCTTGTATTTTGATTTTGGTTTTAGCAAGCTTTCTATTTTTTGTTTGGTGGTAAATGATGGTATGTGCCTATAATCTCAGCACTCTGGGAAGCCGAGGCAGAAGGATTGCAAGTTGGAACAACTCATCTTGGGCAATTTAGTGACTTAGTAAGCCCTGCTTCAAATTTAAAAAATAAAAATAAAAAAAGAGCTGGGGATGTAGTTCAATGAAAAGGCCCTGGATTTAAACCCCAGTACCAGAATGGGGAAAAAAAAAAAAAAAGATTTGAAACCAGAGGACCTTAAAAGCTATTGCGCTGGGTGATTTCACCTGGGGGCCCTCACAGCCTCCACCTGAGCCGGCGTCTGTCAGCCTAACTTTCACCGCCCCTGCCTTCCCGCTGGGGCACTCCCGAGATGTGCTTGTGGGAGGTGCTTTCTGAGTCCCCACTGCCTGCTGAATTTGACTGTTGCCATTGCTGGGATTGTTTTCTGCACCCAACTCCACTCAGTTCTAGCACAGCCCTTTACCAAGGGCTTTGAAACTTTGTTGCAAGGACACTGATACATGTTGACACGCTCCTTCCTGCCCTTGGGGTTCCAATGGTGTTTACTGAGCTCCCTGTTTCCAGCAGGCTTTAAGTCACCTGTGAGGTCCGCAGGTCCCCTTCCTCAAACAAACTTTCAGGGCAGGCGCTGGGACTCTGACGCCCTCATTCTGAAGCCTTCCTGGGTGGAAGACCCGGGCTCGCAGGAGTAAGAATCCCCAATGCGGCTCGGGTCTCCTCTGGAAGCCCCCAGGAGATGCACGGCGGGCAGCCGCCGCCTCCAGGCCCGGCCGGTCCCTCCGCTCTGTGCCAAGCCGCCGATGCCGGTCGGCAAAGCAGCTTCTCCCGAGGAGCTGCGGCCGTGGGCTCCCGCCTCCCCGCGGCGCTCCCAGGGAGGAGTGGGTGGTGAGCGATTTCAAGTCTTTTTTTTTTTTTCCCTCTACCTACAAAGCTCCTCAGCTCTCAATAGCTCGCACGAAGGAGCGAACCATTTTGGTTATAAGATTATGATTCGCCCATCACCCCCATGAACGCTGTTAAAACGGCTTTTGTCCTTCTGAAAATCTGTGCAGCCGAGTGTGCGCGCAGTTTTACAAAGCAGCATAAAGGCTCCCCGGGTAGTGTGGGGGGACCGGGTGTTACATACGATTTCCTTTGTCCGGCTTGGAAGACTCTCACGGGGCAAATAGGATTAAAGGTGACACTCCCCGCTTGTGGTCCCCTAAGCTTCACCCCCGCTTAGGACCTTTTATCCTGCCAGCGCCCCTAGACACCTCTGCCCTGGGTTGATGGTCACATCCAGAAATTCCTGTCTGCCTCCAGACCTCTGTCCCCACCCCCACGCGATGATTGATTGCCACCATTCTGAAAAAGAGGCCAGCCCGGCCAAAAGCCAAGCTACCAAATGGGGGGCGGGGGGCTAGGCTCCCCGCTTCTGCATGCCCGCCAGGCCACCCAGCGGCTGCCCCACGATGTGGCTTCTGGGCCACATTCAGAGCGTGCCACACATCGGGAAGCCTTTGTGAGCCCTCCACCGTGACTTTGTCCCGGGTGTCGCTCTGCTCCGTACTGGATTTCCTACGGGGCGATTTCAAGTTCACATGGGGAGGACAGGAAGGGGCAGGAAGTGGCTTTATCAGGCACCTAGGAAATCCCAAGCACCCTGCTCCGCACTGTCATTTAGTGGTCACAGTAGCCTGTAAAGGGGCCCCTGTATTGTGTTTCACCCACAAAACCCTAGCAACTTAACCCAGGGAGATCCCGTGCTCCTGTAGGTTTGCATCTGCTGCACCTGCGCTGCCGCCGGGGGGACAATCAGACACTGGGCCACAGAGGCTCGGCCCTCACCAGTGGCCCTGCCCGCCCCCGTGGGTTATCACTCCTCACAGGAAAAGAGGGTGTGTGAGCCAACACCAGACTCATCCCGGCCTTGGCAGCATCGCTGGGGCTCCTGCTCCACAGTGTGCGCCCCCACCTGTCACTCTCTGCACGGGGCGGCGGTGCTGGGAGAGACCCCTGTCCAGCCAGTGGCCGTGGCCCTGCCGGGGTGTGGAAACGCATCGCCCAGCAGCTGCCCTACTTCAGGTGAGCGAATCGCCTTGTCCACGGCCACCAGGGACTCTGCTGTCACCGGGGCCACCTCATCGGACGCTTCCCAGGGTCCCCGCCACGAACCTTCTCAAAACGCCTCTTGAGTGTGCAGGGCACTGATGCTGAGAGGCCAAGAGGATGTTCGCAGCTCCAGAGGGGAAGGCGGGCCGCTCACAAATAAGTGTCATTTTAGCAAAATGCAGATTTTCATGAATGGAAGGAGAAGACTACCGCGTGCTGTGGGATGGCAGAGCAAACAGTCATTTCCTGCCGAGGAGGCGGGACGGGGCTGAGAGGGGATTTAGGTCTTGCAGTGGGGCTTTTAGGATTGATTAGTGTTTCCCCACAGGTTCAGAGTGGTGGGGATGGGGGTTCGGGCAGCAAGGCTGGGGTGAGTGCCGAAAGTTGGGCGGATGGCTAGAAGCGGAAGAGGAGAGCTGACCCTGGCCTTCTGCGGGCTGAGGGTGCCATGCGCAGGCAGTGGCCACCGAGGGGCTGTCTGCGGCCCCTCCCAAGGGTCTCCACCCTGGGCGCCACGGTGGGACACACATTAGACTCTGCTGGGGACAGCAGCCCTCAGAGAATTACCTGGTGACTTTTTTTCTTCTCCTCCCTTTGGGACTCCCTGGTCTGCATGAACATGTTTATTTTCCTTTTACCTTGGGGTTTGTAATCAAACATGAATTTAATCTGCCCAAACACACATCACAGAAACAGTTTCATTTTATCCCAGGAAACCTGGAGTCGAGCATTCGCACTCCCTCTGAGTTGGGTTGTTCATTTTTTTCCTCTTTTAAGACAGTGGTTCTGGCAAATTAAGGAAACTTCAGGACCAAGGTCAAGGAGGAGAGCCCAACCCCATAGGTGGTTTGGTCCAGTCACAAGGCCTGGCTGTGGGGAATTCCCACAGCTTCCTGATTACCATGCCTCAGTCAACCTACTCAGCTTCTCTGTGCTTGAGTTTTTTGATCAAGTAGTAAAGAATATTTCTGGATTATTTTATCCTTTCTTGAGTAAATATTGATCAAGTATCTCCTCCACGCCGAGAAATGTACCAGTCACAAATGACCTCAGTCAAAGCCCTCTCTTCACTAGCAAAGGAAGGAGGCAAGGAAGGAAATGAATGCATAAGCACTGCATACCTACTGTGTGTGAGACATCTGCTGAGGCCACCCATGAGCCCGTGGATGCCACACGACTCCCTCGAGGCAGGGATTTCCCACACTCTGCAGTGAAGGAGCCAAGGGACACCCACGGTCCCCACAGGATGGCATTTAGCTGCCGAGCAGCAGAGCCAAGCGGCGAGCTTTGCAAACTGTCAGCTGCGAGGCCCACGCCCATTCGACGCCACCGAGGCACAAGGCGCTGCTGGCAGAGGTCCCGCTGCTGCTCAGCGCTGGCCTCCTGAGACCCTCGGCGCCGCCACGGGAACCCCCATTAGCCTCTGCAGGTAGGAGAGAGCAATTTCCTGGCTCACGCCTGCCGTTTCGCCCCCTCCCCAGGCTTTCAGTGTCTCCTCGAGCCCCTGCACACTGGCCGGGTCTGCTGGTGTCTCTGGAGGCGCCCTTGAGTCACTATTTGGTCACTCCCTCTTAATTATTCACAATTGCCTGAGTCCCCAGCCCTACAATAAGCAAGGAACAAGGGTAGCATTTTCTGAGACCTATGTGCTTAGTGTTGCTGGCAGATTTGTAAACTTATTAGCGCCTCTGCACACCATATCATTAAGATCAAATTACCCATGAGTTTAAAATAGTGCCTATTGCTATTGTGCTGTTGGAAATGCTGGGGGAGAAGTGTTTGCCTTTTTAACATATACAGCTCACACACACACACGTGTGCACACGCATACACACTCACACAACATGCTACTGTGTTTGCTGAGCCTTCCATTCCAAAAGGCCAGCAGCCCATGTGAGGTGACTGGACAGATGAAGGGGCCCACTCTGCAGAAACTCTTGCTTTCGGGGGACGTTGCTCCCTGTGTTGAAGACCTCGCAGTGGAGGGACATGTTCTAGGACATCTGCAGTGGTCAGAGGGCAGCAGGCTGGCCGGGGATTGAGTACCAAGGCTGGCATTCAGATAGGGCTGTGTCTGGGTGACACTAGCAGAGCAGGGGCTGAGTCTGGTTCTTCGGGAGGGCATCACAGTCGCCCAGTGTCAGCACCCTGAGCTGTGAGTACCAAGCGATCACATCGTCCATGGACTGCCCACTGTGAGGCTCTCTGGGGTTCTGAATCTAACAAGTGACCTGGAAGTCCAGTGCGGGGAGGGTGGTGATAAAGAGGATGCGCCGAGGTACAACGACAAGGGCCTGCAGGTTGCTTGTGTGGGGACACGGAGTGGTACCTTCTCTGCTGGGCAGGTGGCGGGGAGGGGAGGAAGGCAGGCTTCCAGGGGTGGGGAGCCCAAGGTGGCCTTGAGGACAGGAGTCAGCGGACAGCGGAGAGGATGACACTCTGGGAGGACAGAAGCAGCTACTGCAGTGGCTGAACAGAGCCAGTCTGCTGGGTTCCCGGAACACAGGGCCAGAGATCCCTGCAGGAGCACTGTCGCGGAGCTGGGGTGGCCCTACAGCGAAGGGAGGCGCTCACTGATTTCAGGCGGGAGAGAAACACGGCCAGATACAGCGAGATGGTGCCTCCTGCCTCCGTGCGTGGCGGTGAAGCTGTCTCCGCAATGTTTTGGGAAGACGTGATGTCACCGAGCATGGATGCGGAGTTCTGAGTTCATATCCTTGCTCCGCCGCCCACTGGCACCTAGAATAGCGCCTGGCATATGGAGGAGCACGAAGGAAGGGGTGAGTCAAGGAAGGCTGAGCGCTAGCTGTGACGCCTGGAGCCGGCTGATTGCTCCCAGCCACCATATCCTCCTGGGGAGCAGCGGTAATGATAGCGTCCGCTTCACGTGGTGACTGGGAGAGTGCACCCCAAATGTGCAGTGCTCATCCCAGGGCTGGTGACACAGGGGCTGGAAATGGCTGGCTGCCCCGGAGTCGGACGGTTAGGACAGCGTCCCCACCGCCCACTCCAGCCCTGCCTCTCGGTGGGGCGTGAGAACCACTTCTTCAAGCCATCTGGAACAGGGGCTGAGCATTCGAAGGTGTCAAAGGGAGATAGCTCGGCCTTATGCCATACCTACTAAAAAGGACCTTCAGGCAGGAAGCGTGAGTCCCTGAACGGCTATGAGCTCCCTGCGTGATTGTCCACCCATGCTAAGGAGTAAGAGTTAGCTTATAAATTAAAACAGCACGTCAACACATGAGTGCGGTGGTCCACAGCTGAAGACGGCAGCGGAGACTTCAGGGTGGAGGGGCGACCCTCTGCAGTTGAGCATGTGATGTAGAGAAAACCTTTAACTCCGTGATGGAGCCCCGGGTGACCCAGCTTCAGTCTGGACCCCAGAATTCCTCTTGCACCCAACAATCTTGGCTGAGTCTTGGTGCTGGAGAGTGACATCTGGAGGGAATGGATTAGGCTTGCTGAGGCCAAAACCCAAGAGAAAATAAATTTTATGGAACCATTCTGCATTTTGTGTATATAGGGAGAAACAAACGAGGGGGGAAATGGAGAGCTGGCAAGCAGAGAGAGAGGCTTATGTCATGGCTTGGAAATAGTCTGGGGATGATCACCACTTCCGGGGCTAGGTGGGCCATTTACAGTGTCGGTCATCAAACCCCCAGTAAGGGCTGGGGTGGAAAGTGACAACCTTCCTTCAGGGTTAATCACTGGCCCCTCTCTGCTCTCTTCCCGTCACTGAGTCTCAATGGAGTTGACACTAAATCTGCCGCCTTAGGTCAGTGACATTGGTCAAGTCCGTCTCTTCCTTTCTCTTCCCTGATCTTCGCTCTGTTTTAGAACTTTGCCACTGAATGTTCTTGGTGAGTCTCTGTCTCTGCATTCTCCCATCATAGCCTCAAAGCAACCTTCATAACATCGCCAGTTACTTTTCCAACAAAGTCTCAAAGGCAAGATTCGGCATACCATGGGGACAGCGAGTGTACATACACTCTAGAGCCAGACTGCCTGGGGTCAGATTCCAAATTCCCCCTGGGCTATATTTCTGATCTAAAACGTCCCCCCAGAATCTCATGTGTTCAGGGGTGGGGCTTTTGGAAGGTGGCTAGATCATAGGGGTGCTATACTCATCCGTGGATTGGTCCACTGATGAGTTTATGGCCAAACATGTTATCAGGAGGTGGGACCTACCCGAACGAGTCTGGCCACTGGGGTCATGACCTAGAAGGGTGCATTCTTGTCCCTGGCTCCTCCCGTGTCCCTGCTTCCTGGCTCTACAACACCCTTCCCTCATGCTGTTTCTGCCTTGGTGTCAGCTGACTGTAGACTGAAGTCACTAAAACTGTGAGCCCAAATAAACCTCCCTCTTTTAGGCCAAAGGTGCTGGATATTTTGTCCCAGTGGCAGGAAAGTGACTAATATGCCCCTCCAACAAGCTGTCCTTGGGTTGGGCAAGTTACTTCACCTCTCTTTGCTGCCGATTCCCTGTCTGTGAAATGGGGTTGGCAATAAGAGTGCTTCCTCTTAGTCAGCAAGATCGTGTGCTAGCATGAGCAGAGCATGTTGTTTCTTTGCTTAAAAAAGACTGTGTGGGCAAGCTATGGACTCCGAGGTAAAGCCCATGCTGTAGTTTGAATTATTCATGACATTCAAAATCTTTGACACTCTGGCTGTTCACCCTCATTTCCTTCCTCATCTCTCATTGTCCCATCCTCACACAATCTCAGCTCCAACCCCTTCAAGTTATTTCAGGTCCTGGAATATGCTCTGTGCCTTCCAACTGCCATAACGTTATGCCGGCTCTTTCCTTTCCATGGGATGCTTCCCCAGCTCCGTCTTTCTTTCCTTTTGCTGTCTTTTGGTGGGGAATGATGTGCTCTCAATTTCTATCCATCATTTAGAGCGCTCCTATATGTGTTCTGATACACGCGTGCACGCGCACACACATGCATGGCTTTTGGGGATTTACTTCGTGATTACATTGAATCTCTTTTCACTTATGTAGTTGACTTTTCATTTATCTAGGTGATTTTCACAATTTCTCAATAAATTTTTGTAATGACCAGTGTAGAGACGTGTTACTTGATCATTTTTATGCAAATTGCAGTGTTCAGAAATTTTTATTTTCTGTTTGTCACTGGTCTGTGGAAATACAGTTGATGTTTATATATCAGCTCTGTGTCTGGAGGCCTCGCTAAAATCATTGGTTATCAATCACGTCTGTGGATGCGATGCTGATGGCTTGCTTTCTTTCCTTCTTTATGCCTTTCCCTCCTTGCTTTACCATGTGGCCTAGGCCTGTGAGGACAGTGTTGAGTGTGAGTGACATTATTGGGATAGCTTCCCCTTGTTTCTGATTTGGGGAGGAAGTTTCAAAAGAAAAAGCTGGAGGACTCGAGGTGCCAGCATCACAGCCTGCTGAAATCTGTGACAACAAAGGTGGGTGGTTCTGTTGCAAAGAGAATCAAGTAGATCAGTAGAACCAATGGAATCCAGAAATAGGGTCACATGATTATGGTCACCTGAAATGCTGCAGAGTGACAGTGGAGCTCTGTGGGGACGGACAGTCTTTCAACAGATGGTGCTCGATCCGTTTGATCTCCACATCAGGGAAAATGAGCCATGATTTTTGCCTCACGCCAAATGAAACCACCATTCCAGGATTTTTAAAAATGTGGTACTAAAGCCGGGCGTGGTGGCGCACGCCTTTAATCCCAGCACTCGGGAGGCTGAGATAGGCGGAGCGTTGTGAGTTCGCGGCTGGCCTGGGCTACAGCACGAGCGTAAGGCCGGCCTGAGCTACATAGTGCGACCCTGCCTCAAAAAATCAGGGCTGGGAGTTTGGCTCAGTGCCTTAAGTGCCTGCCCTGGCAGGCGCGAGGTTGTGAGTTCAATCCCTGGTGCCGCAAAAAAAAATAAAAAATAAAAAAAAAATAAAAATGTGGTACTTATACACAATGGAGTACTACTCTGCCATAAAAGGGATAAATTTGGGTCATTTGTGGAAAAATGGATGTCCTTGAGACCATAAATTTAAGTGAAGTAACTCAGACCCACAAGCTTAAATATTTCATAGTTTCTCCTATATAAAAATTTATATAAAAAAGATTTGTATATGTGATGAAATTAAGGACAGATACATGATGAAAGAGAAAGAAAAAATTATTGTAATCCAGTGCAAACAATATATTTAAAAGTGCACCTTGACTTGGTACAGTTGTCTTACATGCTTTCCATGTTCTTTGGCCTATTAGTCTGGTTTTCATTCTATATGTATAATTAACTTTGTAAGGTTTTATAAGATAAATAAATGAATCTGATACTGCAAAAATAAAAGGGCATGGGAGAGGAGGAAAGAGAAGGAAATTGAAATGTGTTATACACATATAGCAATTCCCTACAGTGAATGTAATCATTATGTACTACAAACATGTACTGATAAAAGTAAAACAAAAACAAAACAAAACAAAACAGCAACAAAAACCCCTACCATTTCTGATGGACCACACAACTAAGCATGGAAAGTAAAGGTTGTAGACAAAAAAAAAAAGACAGAAGTTTTCCTTATCTTGAAGTAGACAAAGATTTTTTAAAACTGTGTGCAAAAAATAGTAGCCTTGATGGGACAAAAAAATTGATGAACACTGGGTATGTTATATTACATTTAATATTGGTTATGACGCTAAAATTAGGAACTTCTGCTCATCAGACATCACCATTAAAAGAGTCAGAGACACCCATGGAATGGGACAAACAACATGCACTATGGGTGTCTAACAATGCTTTCGCCCAGATTGTATAAATGGCTCCCATGAGTCTGTATGAGAATGACACACTGTTCAGTGGAAAGATGGACAAAAGAGACATACAGTTGCATCAAGGAAGGGCATCTAAATGGGTGATAAGTCTATGAAAAGGTGGTAAAATTTATCAGTTACTATTAGGGAGATGAAATGAGAACCAAATGGAGACATAGCCCTACCTCAATCAAAATTGATAAAATGAAAAACACAGGGAATCCCTGGCACTGGAGAAGATCTAGGGCACCCTCACCCCATGGGCAGGAGTGTGAATGGGTATAATCACGCACACCTGTACAGCAGAACCTGTGCACACTCTTCGAGCCAGCGTTTCCACTCCTGGGTGTGGCTCCCTCTTAGAGAGGTGCGCGCATTCACCGGGAGACATTAGTGAGAACATTTGTAGCTGCTCTGTTCACAGCAGCCAAGCACTGGCACACGGTTGAACAGGGACTGCACTTTGGGAACTATTATATAGCCACGAGAAGGAAGGAATACAGCCGTACATAGTAATGTGGGTAACTCTCATGCAAGTACCGTTGAGTAGAACGAAGCGAGGCGTAAATAAAAGCTTCTACTATGATCCCATTCACATGGAGCAGGAAAGACGGCAGAACTTGAGCCACAGAGGATCAGGAAAGATGGCAGAACTTGAGCCACAGAAGGGCCCCATCCAGAGGACACCATCAGCTGTGGCCTGGAAGGGTCTGTGTGTTTCCCAGGGGAAGCCACGCTTGAGCTATCTCCCAAGGAGGGACTAAGAGTTTTCCAGGTGGACAAGGAGGGAAAGAACATTTCCGGAAGATGAAAGAGCCACGTGCGTCTGTGGAATGGCCTGGAACTACCCAGAATGTTGGAGGGGGGGGACAGACAAATGCAGAGGCAGGATGCGTCCAGTAAGTAACAGGGACCCACGGAAGGATGAAGCAGTAGAGTAGTGTGTTCTGCCCAGCAGTCGTTGAGTGATACCTCCGGTTGCAGTGAAGGGGGTGATTTTTAAGGCTACTTGGACAAAGGCGGGACCCCCGGAGAAGGTGTGGGGTTGTGATGCCCAGGTGGGAGATGGTGAGGGCTGTGATGGGGAAGGGGAGGAGGACACAGACACATCTGGGGTGCTCTGCCGGTGGAGAATGAGACAGGAGGATTGGGGCCTGGGGCTTCTCCACCTTCCCAGTAAGTCCAAGGGGAGAGTGGTAAGTAAGAGGTATGTTATACAGGTCACGTTTTCTTTTTTACATTTTTCTCCTTGGAGCTAGAAGAAGATGGAAAGGTAGAAAAGCACAGGGGGCGGGGTGTGGGATTCAGGAGGAAACATGGTACATATGCCGGTGTCACTTGGGATCTGTACCCAGCTCACACTTCTATCTATTATCTTAAGTGAAAATATGTTTCCAGCCGGAAAGAATGATTTAAAAACCTGGCTGTGAAATAAATACATGCGTGAAACCGTGTAGTCCAAGAGGCCCCAGCAGAATGTTTTCCTTAAGAGCAGCCGTCAGAGTAGCGCAGCCCACGGACTGCGGCCCCAGCAAGGGTCTGTGCTTCTGTCACTCCGTGATTTGCAAGGAGAAAAAACTCCCACTTGTCTAAGAAGAGCATCTGAAGCTCCCTGGCTGGCAGGTGCTTAAGAGCACGGAACAGATGTCCATCTGATGCACCAAAAGTCCTGCATGTAGAGCGGAAAGCACAGGCACACCAGCTCCCTGCTGCTGGAGCTGGGAAAATAGGCAGCAAGGATGTTCTGGTTTTATCTAGAGTCCCCCAAAGCTCACGTTCTCATGGTGAGGCTTGGGGAAGATGATTGGATCATGCTAACTTGCTATAAGGAGCTGGAGTCTGATTGGAGGAGACAGTCACTGAGGGCGTGGCCTGGAAGGGTTTCTCTTCCTCCCCAGCCCCTCTCTTCACTCTCTGCTTCCTGCCCACTGTGCTGACAGCTCTCCCCCACCGGGCCCCTCTGCCAGGCCAGCCCATCTTGGAGCCCGCACTATAGACTGAAATGTGCACCAAAATAAATCTCTCCTCCCTTAAATTGTGCATGTCGCGTGTTGTGTCTCAGTGACGAGAGTGACGAAGGCAGAGGGCTTTGGGCACTGGCCTTGCTCACATTTCTCCTCAGAGCATGGAGTCGCTGTTGGTGGCTACTCGGAGGCCTCTGCTCGCTAGTGTTGGGAAGGGTCCCGCTGACTACCTCTGAATTGTCACCTCTGAGCAAAACCGGACCCAGTTTACCAAGGACTTCTGGGTAGCTTCCCACGTGCTCTCACAATCTCACAAGCCTCCTGGTTCCTAGCAGTAACTGGGCATCCTGGATCCCCTTCTGGTAGGTTTTAGGCACTTCCTGTGGCCTCTCAGGCTGCGTGTCTAGGAGCCCTAGGTCCCTCTGGTAAGAAGCCGGTGGGCCTTTGTGGAGTGAGGAGCAGGTCACCATGGTTGGGGAAAACGCTAGAGCAAGTGTGACTTGATCAGGTCCCCGATGGTGCCACTCGCCTGGTGGGTCTTTGACAGGTTCTTCAAGCTCTCTTAAGTCCCTGGTCCGCGGAATGGATGGACTGATATTAGGGACATTATGGAGCTAGATGAGGACTTTAATGTCCTGATTTCTTAGCACATCTTGGCACATAGCAAACACTAAATGAATACTACCCTTGAGGCAGACATGGCCAAGGAGAAGCAGGAGCCACTCCAGAGAGTGAGGTTGAGAATCCTGGGATTCATTTCTTTCCCAAAGGACTAAGCAGCATGAAAGTGATCAGGGCTGGCTTCTCAAGAAGTAGAGTCCCGTTGGAAAACAGTGTCGCTGAGCTTGCCAGGGATATATGCTCTATTGCAACTGACCAAGGCGTCAAACTTAGAAAAGATGGTGCCTCACTGCTTCCAGAGGAACCAAGGACAGCCAGTTCCTAGAGAGGACACAGGAGCTGCCCATGAGCCAAGCGTGCTTTTCAAATGCAAGCCAGCCACACCCCATCATGTCCCCAAGTGGGCTGGCTGTGGTCACCGTGCTCCTGGCCTCATTGTCCAGGGCCAGGTTCCAGACAGCAGGGCCAGTCCCTTGGCCCGAGTCCACTGAAATTACTCCTCAGCCTGTGTGGGCTGTGGAAACTGCAGCAAGGGCTCCTGCCCACACTTCCGCTCTCTCTTGGGCTTCACAACCAAGCCCAGTGCTTCTGCGTGTAGTCCCCAGGATGTGATGTCCGCCTCCACCCAGCGACAGTGTCAGCAAAACACCTTTTCAATAGCCAGTGCCTGCCTATCTGTCGGCCTCCCTCTAAGCTCAAATTTTCTAGTAATAGGCTGCATTGGAAAAGAGGCGGGGCTCTACTGCAGGACATAGGGAAATGGGTTCTTGGAACTGTTTATAGTGAACAACCTTAGACTCAGGATAATTCAGGTGACCAGGAGCTATTTTCTAGAAGGATTGAGCTTGAGCAAGCAGCAGAACAGCTGAATGGGGGAATAAAAGCCAGTGTTTATTAACAGAGTTGACTGAATTTTGAAAGCTCGGAGACAGAGGCAAACCTGATTTTGAAGAGGGCTGGGATACCAACGTAAATCACGGACTGCAGGGAACACGGGAGAAGGATATTCTTGAAAGTCCCTCAGGCCTTACTTATCATCAAGGTCAGAACAATTCCTCTATGACACCTGATGTAAGCGTGATGTGCAGGACATCAGCGTCATCTCATTAGGTATCACTGGTGTCCTCCGATCAGAATGCTGATGGAATCTTCCTCCAAAGTTTCAAGGTGCCCATGTTGCCCAACCACTAAGTAGATGATCAGTGTTTTGCTTTGCTGTGTTTCTGGCCCTAGAGATTGACTCCATGGCCTCTGCACTGAGATACAGCCTTAACCCTTTTTAACCTTTTTATTTTGAGATGGGCTCTCACTAAGTCTTTAATCTGCCGAGGCAGGGCTCGAACTGCCAGTGTGCTGGGATTACAGGCGTGCATGCCCGGCACTGGTGTTTTTGTTTAAAGTTGAGGAGTTACTATTGCCAGTCTCTGAAGTCCATTGCCAGAACATGTTACCATAAAAAAAGAAACAAATATAAGAAAAAAATACATGACCAACTAAGCCATAGTGGTTTACTTTTGAAAGCGCGTCACAGTTTTAAGTGAATCTTTTTAGGAAACTGTTTTTAGATGATGCTATCACAATTAAGCAAAGTGCTACAGAGCTGGAAGTGCGGTTTGGGGTGGGCACTCCTCATACCCTGCTAGCTGTGGAGCAGGTGGAGGGCCCAGGGGAATTACCCCTTCCTAGCCATGTGGCTGTGGTCACCTTACTTGAGCTCTCTGAGCTCAACCTTTAATCAGTAAATTTGGAATCTGGTGTACTTGTAAAGATGAGGTAATGCTCGCAATTACATATCAATGCATGATAGTAAAGAATGTTAACTGTTACTAATGTATACGGTAGCTTGTAATTCCAACTTTCCACCAGAGGGCGCCAAACACTAGCCTGGAATTTAAAAAGATCAGGTTTTTTTTGCGTGTGTGTGTGTTTTGTTCTGTTTTGTTTGTTTTTTGCTTTCTGCCTTCATACACCTGGACTGGGACACCAACAGCTGGTTTTCCCTAGAAACACAATTTGTAAAACATGCTCTCAAAATCCTAACCATTGACGTCCAAATGAAAGGATTTAGTAGACTTTCCATTTTTTGGACCCTTCCTTTCCGAGAACTAAACCTAAAATAAAAACACTTAACTTCAAGACCATTCATTTACAGTAAGGCAACTTGGACAGAGGTACACTGTAACTTTGCCGAGTTGGCCATCCCTTTAAACCATGACACGGAGAGGCAGAAGCCAGTCAGGCAGTCCCCGGAGCAGCCAGCCCTTGCCTTGTTTTTGTATCATTTGTAGATTTGAACACAATTTTTTTTTCTTTTTTTTCTTTTTTTTTTTTTTTTTTTTTTTTGGTACTGGGGATCGAACTCACAACCTTTCACCTGCCAGGCAGGTGCTTAGGCCACTGAGCTAAATCCCCGGCCCTATTTTTTGAGATAGGTCTCACTATGCAGTTCAGGCTGGCCTTGAACTCACTTTGTAGCTCAGGCTGGTCTTGAACTCACAACAATCCTCCTGTCTCAGCCTCTTGAGTGCTGAGATTAAAGCCATGCGCCACCGTGCTGGGCTTGAACACAATTATAGAACTGGCTAAAAGTTCACTTTTTCATATCCTGGGGCACCAGCAATTCTAAATAGTGTTAATGATAAAATACTGCTTCATAAAAAAATCTCCTGTTCTTTGAAGTAAGGAGTCATTTCTGCAGTTTACCTCTGCAGTTTACTATACGTGTAAGTTCCAGTTTGGCATATTTACTTACTTACCCATTCATTAATCAATGTGCTCTGTCCGGAGATGAATACAGAGAACTCCCTTATGTACTGGAGGCCTTGCCACATGGGTTCAGCCCTGTGCCTTTTTGTCCCAGCATCGTTACTGAAGGTTGGAGTTTACTCCAACGGCCTCCAACTTCTGTGTCTAAACGGTGGCCTAAAATAGACCATGAAAGCACAGTGATGATAAAGATAAAGAAGCAGAGCTTGTTTTACTTTTATCATTCTCTGTGTTTGTGCTTAAAATTTAAAATGGTAAAATAGGACTGTGAGATTAGTTTTTTATTGGCAAATTGTAAAGTTAGTTTACTCGTGATATGTTACTGTTAATAATATTGAAATGGAAACATACTTTCCCTTTAGTTCTGTATTTTGAAACTACACACTGAAAGAAGAGAACGAATGCTGTTGATTTTTCCATGATTCTAATTATAGAAATACTTTTGTTGTAGATTGGGTGTGTGTTAAAAATTATCCACACCAGAGCCGGGCGTGGTGGCGCATACCTCTAATCCCAGCACTCGGGAGGCTGAGGTAGGAGGAGCGTTGTGAGTTCGAGGCCGGCTTGGGCTACAACAAGAATGCAAGCCGGCCTGAGCTACATAGTGTGACCCTGCCTCAAAAAACCAGGGCCGGGAGTTTGGCTCATTGGCTTAAGCACCTGTCTGGCAGGCATGAGGTTGTGAGTTTAATCGCTGGTGCCACCAACACACACAAAAAAATTATCCACCCCAGGTGTCAGATATTCTAGGTCACCCTGACTGACTTCCACCTTCCTTCATGGTGACTGTCTGACTGCCATCCAAGAAGGGAAGCAGGGCTTCCCCCGTGGGGAATGGGATCCTGCTCTAGACAAGGTTGAGCGAGAAGTCAGTGTTCGGTTTCCAGAAGACTCTTAAAGGTGGCCTGCGTTGGCTTTCTCATTGCTGACATACCCGACCCAATACCCACAATGTAAAGGAAGAGAGGCTTAATTTGGCTCATGGTTTGGGGTAGTTCAGTCCATGGTTGACTGGCTCTCAGTCAGGAAACACAGTGGCAGAAACGCATGGTAGAGGAGAGCTGCTCTCCTCATGGCAGCCAGAAAGCTGAGGGAAGAGGGAGCAGGAAACAAAACTACACCCTTCCAGGTCACAACCCCAGTGACCCACCTCTGGCCAGGCCCCACCTCCTAATAACACATTTAGCTACTACTGGATCCATAAATTATTCGGTGAATGAATCCACTGATGAATATAGAATGTCCATGATCTAATCACCTTCCATGCACTTAAGAATCTGGAGTAACATTTTAGATTTAAACTACAACATGGCCCAGCAGGATTGGCTGCTGTAGCCTATGGCCTGATCCAATCCAAAGCCAAGCACTTCCCACCCTGCGCTATCCGGTTCCCGTCCTGAAGGAGCTCCTGTGTGGGACGGCCTCCGAGCCATGGTGACCTGTGGCCCAGGGAGGGTGCAGGTGGAGGTGGAGGGCGGGCCCGGGAGGGGACAGCCCTTCGCAAGCCTCATGGAGGGTGTGTTTTGGCAACACATACACTAGTGATACGGGCGTGTTGTTAAATCAAGCTCTCCCTTTGACACTGGCTCTTGGGCGGTTATTACTCATGAAGAGAAAGCAGCGATGCCCCGTCCCTCCTCACGTGCACTGCTGCAGTGTCCTGTCCCGGCCCCTCTTCCTGGTGTGCCGCGTGGACCACAGCAGCACCCCTTGCCGTTCCCTGGATGGGGTTCCATTGTATCTGCTTTGTTTCTGTCCTTGCATCCATTGCTATTTATGGCCAAGGACACTAAGCCCAGAGGAGGCAAGCAAGTTGCACAACGTCACCCGGCTGAGGGTAGGAAGTGAGTTCGCACAGGGCTCTGGACCCTCACGCAGCCTTCCAGACGGGAATACAAACCAGCTCTGTACTCCTTCCTGAGAGCGTTCTAAAAACAATTCTTTTTCTGGTTAATTATGATAGAATACACACCAAAGCTCTCCACTCGACCTTTCTCTGTGCACCGCTCTGTGTAAGTGCATTCGTGCTGTGTACAGCCCCCGTCCATTCACCTGGCAACACTGGGGCTCCACAGCCATTAAACAGCGGCTGTCTGTCTGTCTTCTCCTGCCCCAGACCTGATCAAAGGCAGACAACCAGCATCGACACTACCCCATTCAATACATGAGGAAACTGAGGCATAGAGAGGTCCAGGGACTTTTCCTGATCATGCGCAACTCGTAGGCGGCCGAGTTGTGGTTCGAAGCCGGGCAGCGGGGCTTCCCAAGGCAGGGGTCCGCCTTCCGACGGCCGCAGGGAGCCCGCTGTGCTCTGCGGAGCCCTTTCCCATTGTTAGAGCCGTGGGCTGCGGCCTGGCATGCAAAGAGGCTCAGGGCCTCGGGAGGCTTCCGGGGGGGGCTCCCATTCAGACCCCTCCGCCCCAAGCCGCTGAGCTTCCGGCTTCCTGCGCGGCCTCTGGGGCCAGGGCGGGGACTCCCTCCCTTTCCGGGCCTGTCCTCTGCTGTGGTCCCTGCACGCGGCCCTGCGTGCCGCCCTGGGCTCCAGCTCACCTGTGACCAGAGAATTGGGTCCCGGACTTTGGTCCGGGAGCAGCAAGCTGGCTAACCTGGGCACCTGTAGCTGGCAGACGCTGTTGGCGGGAATAGCTGTGCCCCGTCACCACTAGCAAAGCCCCTCCTGGCCCTTGTGGGCTGTGGCTGCCACCCTTCTCCTACCTGTGTGCACCTCTGTCCAGCGATGCTGAGCGGAAGACTGGGATGCGCACCTGACCCTGTACTCGGGAA
>RJWM01026270.1:0-28300 GCA_004363535.1 Dasyprocta punctata | reverse complement strand
AAATTTCACATTTAATTTTAGACAATGTCATGAGAATAATTTTTTTCACTTAAAAAGGTGTTCACTATTATGCTGCATAGACATAACAATTTAGATATGTACAGCTTTTAGAAAATCTAATGGGTAAGGCCAAGCTTTTAAACAGACTAAATAATTGGAACTCAGGTACAGTTTCCATTAACTAAAAGACTCTTCACTTTACATAATAAATTACTACAGTAATTCATAAACAGAAAAGTTTTAACATACATTAAAAATGAAAAAATCCATATAATATCTGTTTAGTCACATATTTCATGGACTAGAAACATGGATATGGTATGGCTGCATTCCTGCTATAAGTTTAAATACTAAAAATATTACTTAAATGAGGGTGGCAGAACATGCCACCACAAAAGACGCCATTCTGCATCTTTATTTCAAGTTTAAAGCACTTGAAAATCAGCAGCAGCAAGGAGAGCACACTAATTTCCCCTTTTCTTCCTGAAAATGGCAGGTAAAAAAAAAATCTCATGGCAGTAGTCTTCCCTTTAGTAAAAGACAAGAAACATCCTTCGATGGGGAGTCATAGCCAAGAGAATTCAGTAAAATGGACCTTGTTAAAATAATTCTTATCTTCCTTTAGCCTCTTAAATAATTTATTTTTCCATAATTACCTCTCTTTGTTCAACCTAGCACAAAACTAGGAAGGTTTGTCACATCTTTAGGTCTTCATTTCTTCTTCTGCTTTTTTTTTTTTTTTTTGCCTTCATTTCTTTACGAGGACTCGTGTTCCTTGTAAAACTTATATTTGATGCATATGCGTTTTCCCCCTTTAATTCGTCTTTGATCGATTTCATTCTCAGGTCAAAGTGGCAACCAAGGAGGATAGAAGTAAAGTTTGCCTCTTCTAACACTTAGCAATATGATCACTATTATTCTTGCATTTTTAACTAATGATTTAGAAAAACTGATACTTAAGTCTTTACACATTATATCTGCTAACCATTAACTGAAAACATAAGCTACAAAGCATTCCTATGGGGAAATAAAGATCTCCCAAGTGGGACCAGTCAGACAGCTGGAAGCTGCTTTTAGTGCAGTCATACTTGGTACTTAACTGCTTTGAAACTTATCTAATTCAGTCCTCAACACAAAACATTCCATGCTGGTATTCGTTTCTGTGGTGCTCGATCCACAAGTGAGAACGCATCAGTAACCCTTGCCTTCTGACTCCCTACCCTTTCCAGTCAAAACAATTTGTTTACTCATAGTTTTGGGGCCTCTTCACACCAAATGGACCAATTAACGATGAGTACAGAGGTACCAGTGCACTGCTTTGAATTGTCTAGGTTCTCTTCAATAAGTGCATGCACGCACACACACGTACAACCGTGATAGCTTATAGATCTATCTATGATATTTTAAAGGATTATTCAAATGTAACCTATTCACTATAAAATTTCCAATCTGTCTTGGCCTAATTACCTGAGTAGACTATCAGACTTAACTTCTGTCCCCATATTTGAAATCATACTGTATTGGCAATAGGATGAAAGATGACTTACCGGCCCAAAAGAATTACTGTCAAAACTGTGCCCATGATGATCACCTTCAACCCAGATGTGGCCACGGGGAACTTTGACATACCGGTTTTTGTGTCCTATGGTTCTAGGAACAAACAAAGTAGACACTGAGACAAGGACAGAAAGAAAATCCAACAGCTCAGCATACAAACTTAGGAAGGGCAGAAATGATAAAAGATGCAATAGTTCTGAGTCATTTGTAGGAAAATGGATGGATCTTACTATTAAGTGACTATAAGGTTAAGTGAAATGATTCAGACCCACAAACATATCACATGATTTCTCTTATATGAAAAGTATAAATAAAGAACAGAATAAAAGACAGATAATAGGAAACAGGAGACAGATCTTTTTCAAATGGAAAGGGGACAAAAAGATGAGAGGAAGGAGGAGGGATGGGAAATGAGGAAAATGAAAAAAGAATTAGGGTATACCTGTATCAACTTCCTACAAGGAAAGTAATTATCATGTACTCAAACATGTAAAAGTAAAAACAAAAATGTTTAAAATGATATAAAAGATAAACAGACAGGCTAACTGTATAACTGGTCCATAACTTCATTTTTAAGTAAGATGTAGATAGGTTACTATAAATGTATTCACATTATTTTTTAAATTTCTAGGCATTGGAACTTTGTGTTCAAATAGAATCCACTAGCAGCAAATATAATGTTTTTCTAATTAACTCCAATATCTAAATATGTATTTATGAAACTCAATAGATGCTAATAAGATACAGATGTATTTATTTTATAACATTTGCTTGTATGTAAATATTTTTGCCAATTTACTCATGGACAGCTGCAGTCTTCATTTTTTCAGTTAAACTTCTCAAACTAACAGACAACGCTTCATAACCTCTTACTCTAGAATTCAGGATTTATAAGAAGAAAAGGAAGGAAAATAATCTAGATGTTTCTTGTCAGATAGAAACAGCATCATGTGAAAATTTTTGATCAGCACTAAAGTAATCTTAAAAGCAAAAAAAAAATTAGCAATTTTGAAATTATTTAGAGATCAGTGACAGATGATGCACATTCAACAGAACATTCTATATTCTTAATGCTGGCAAGAAAAGGAAAGGAGGATAGGCGCCCTCACACAGTGTCAGTGGTAACATAAAATGATACAACTTTTTAACCTATTTGGATCTATTTTGGTAAATTTTAAGAGACTAAAATGTTCATGACTTTGGAATTAATTATTCTACTTATTGAAGTCCAATCTAAAGGAATAATCAGGAATATGGACAAGCATTTGTTATTAGAGGTGTTCAGTCTGGGATTTTGATATCCCTACTGTCCCCCCAAATCATTTTACATAAATGTCCAACAACACGAGATAGGTTAAATAAATTCGGATACAACAATTCTAAAAAAAAATATGTTAAAGTAGAATAAAATACTATCTCAATCCTGGAATCATAATTTCTTTTTCAAGTAGAGACTGCTTTACTTTTTTTTTTTTTCCTCTTGAAAGCACTCTGGAAAAATGTCTATCCTAAAGAAAAGTTTCAATGAATGTTTGCTGAAAGAATGAATGAATGAATATCATTCCCAAGTTAATGGGTTTAGAAAGTGAGCATGCCCATCTCTTCTTTGATGTGGAATCCCGTAATACCAGTTTCATTAGCAAGTTGTATATATATACAGAAGAATACATAAGAAAGAAAAACTACACATGAATTGGTGTACAGAAATTGAAACTATGTATTATCTGGATGGTTTTTAATTTCCCAAGATAATTTCAGTGTTGAATTATTTTGCTTTAGATCAGTAAGTCATTCATGCAAGTAAGCAAAGTTGTGGCCATTACAGCCGTACAGTGTTAATGACTGCTGTTTATGTTTAATTACTACTGAAAAGAAGATTTTCAGAGAAAAGCATAATCAAGTTGCACATATTTTACCATCGTAGACTTTGCAATATAATCATTCTATTAAAACCAATTAGTTCTTGACATCATCACTGCTTTTATCCTGAAATTGTCTTTAAGAACTAATGACAAAGAGAAGTCCCTTTTACTTAATTGTTAGAAATGCATAATCCCCAAATAAATTCCAGTGTTTGTTCACTTTATTAAGCTGGTATTTTGGACAAATACTTGGAAAGAAAACAATTTCTAATTTTGTCTCTTCAAATAACCTTTCAAGGATAATAGGTATGGATATGTAAGAAAAACAGACAGAGATTGTTACTATTGAAGGTTTCATGAATTCACGGGGGTGGAGGTGTCTTACAATATGTAGTATTACCCGTGGAAAATTGTGAACAACTTCACGTGTGTGTGCGTGTGTGCACATGTTCATATGTTCACAGTGCCTAGGGCTGTCTCACTAGATCAAAGGAATGTGGGTTTCTGTGGCTGCAGCAACCTTCTAACTGATGTCTGCATGCAGAGCGCTGGATTGGGAGGACAAGAAGAAACCCAAGGCCCTGAGCCTCGCTTGCCTCTTCCTTCTTGAGTCTTCCAAGGTAATTAAATATGAACTTCTTTGTTAAGAAAGTTTGCAGCAAGGAACAAAATTGTCTCAGCTCTCACAACAGCTTCAAATGTTCCGTAGTTACTACCTAGAGTGCTAGATGGAGAACTCTGAGGACACCAGGAAGCTTTGTGGGTGAGGATCCTGCCTGATTGTTCAAGTCTGCACTGGACTCAGAAATAGCAAGAGACAGCATTCCTCAGTAAATCAGATAACTAATAATGATAACAAATAGCAATAATAATAATCACAATAAAACTTCTCTCAACAGCACATCAGAGTACTGGTCATGGAAGTGAAAGTGCTTTGTGAACTAGACAGGTATTCTACATTCTTTGATTGTGGGAGAAAAAAATTTTTAAAGTTATAAAGTAAATCCAACACAAAATCATTTTACGTGAAATAGTAGAGTTTAAGTCAAATTTAGTCCCTAGGAACCAAAGAATGACATAAACCCCAGACTGAGTTTCAATGTAATATAAACCTAGGAATCAAGACACTTGTGAAAGAAAATGATGGAATCATAAAAGTTTCAGTGACAGCTGTACATTCCCTTGTATTGACTATCTTATCTAACAAATGTAAGTAGATTCTTTATCCTATTATGTCCTGGCCACCTACAATGCTTTATATGTCTGTATGGCACCTAACACTCGACGTGTGTTTATGTTTGCTTACTCTCTATCTCCCCCTACTAGAATGCAACTTTCAAAACTTTGCTTTTCCCATTCAGTTCAATAGAGTAAGCCCAGAGCCCAGAGGAATACATTACACAAAGTGCTCAACAGGTATTTGTTAAATCAATGAGCACATGAACAAATAACTGAAGAGTGAAAAATTCTGTAAAATTCAGTGCAGAGTACACAGATTCTAGAGACAGACTAAATCAGTCTTAGTATTTATGCTATTACTCACAAATTACCAGTATTTGGCCCAACTTTAAAAGGAAAGAAGAAAGCAAACCCTAACTGGGTTGAGAGGAAGGTGAATCATCAGTCGAACATCTTATCATGGGGAGTTTTCCTATGCTGTCTTTTACATCGGAATTAACACTTTCAAGCTTTATGCGATCTTGGGAAACTTGGTAACTCTAAGTATCAATTTCCTTATTTATAAAACTAGGCGATTAAGAGTATCTAACTCAAAAATTCATTCAATAGATTAAAGCAGCATATCTTAAACACCTGATAAATGGATCTTTTTATAGTTGAGAATGGTTCTAAGTAAACCTCTGAATATAGATCTGATATATAGTCAGAACCCAGTAAGTCATGATTATTATTCTATTGTCTTCCTTTGTCCATTATTTTCTTTCATTTTATGATTCAGGATGTGCCCAGACTCATACCTATTCACACTAGTCTCTTTAAAATTACCCAAACTATGCTTCAATAGTTTCTTTTTCCCCACAGTTGTGTGATGGCTATGGACTATGTTTAATGACACAAAGAATTTTTTTTCTTTTTATACTTATTTCCTTCTGAGACTCTCTAACATTCATATATAAAAACACCATTAGTGCATATTCAAATATGCAGAGAGTAGTAGGTGGAAGCACAATATATTTGTGATTTCACCTATTACTCTTTTGCATATTTAAATATTGCTATGCTAAACACTAGACAAGTATGAAAGAATTCTTTGAGCTGAAGAACTCTGGCAAAGTTCATGGCATTTGCATAACACATTTCTATTTCTTAGGTTTCAGTCTAACTTCATAAAGAGTAACCCAAAGTAGCTTTAAAAATATGATGTTAAAATGTTGGGCTAGTTCCTTTTAGGACTGCCAAAGGAGTTTAATGCTCTTAATAGAATTTCTCAACAGAAGGAATGTTAAATAGCTTTGTTCTCCTGAATTCACATAAAAGAAAGACAAGATAATCCTTTAGGTGATTTAACAGTTAAGTGGAGTGTCAGACTGCAAGGCTGTATGTATCTATGGCTTGCAAATAATTTCAGTTTTGACAGTCAAAAAATGAGTTCTGTATGGTATTCTAAACACCTGTTTTTAAAAAAGGTACTAGTTTTATAAAGACAAGTCACATAGGTCTTATCAAGGGAATGAAGAACAATTGCCTCCAATTTGATTTGACCTTGAAAACAGTGATTTTAAGTCTCTGAATTTTTCATGTGTCATCAGTAGAATACAAAAGTACTGTCCACGTAATTCTTGGGAACACAAAGAAGAAAATAAAATCTTATTAAAAGTATTGCACACACACACTGTTAACTTAGGGAGCTTGCATTAATGATATTCATGATTAATTACAGGTATTCATAATTATTTTTCAAATCATTCTGTTGATTTTTCTTGCTGTTCAAAGCAGCGGATGCCCTGAGGATGTTTACTGCTCCCTGCATCTTAGACCCCTTGGTTTTCATTTTCTTGAAGGCATTGGGAGTCAAAAGCTCAGAGCATACTGAGATCAGCAGGAACAAGGCCTCTTTATTATCATAGAGGCAGTATCAGAAGACAAAAAATTACTATCAGGAAAGGAAATGAAGAAACACTTGCCTATCTATAGTTGAACTTCGAATGAGAAAATAATTTTCCTTTAAGAATCCACATCCTGCTCTCAAGTGAGTTTGGGGTTCAGATTCATACGTGTGTGGTATGGGAAGCTTAAATCTTAACCTTAATTGGCCCTGGGCTTCTGGCCGACGCAAATATAAACTTCTTCAGAGTTATCTTTCAAATTGGATTTTCAAATTTTCTATAAATAAGTACAAGTCCAAGGATAAGTCCACGATCCAAAATAACAGATTTCATAAGGAAATAGTTACCATCAGTGAGTCAGGACGAAGACTGAAGAGCAACATTAGATCTTCCAAGGACTTCAAATACTACACTTTATCAAATACAGAGTATAAGTTGTATTTGTTTATTATAAATCATATACAAGCCGGGCGTGGTGGCACATGCCTTTAATCCCAGCACTTGGGAGGCTGAGGTAGGCAGAGCGTTGTGAGTTCGAGGCCGGCTTGGGCTACAACGCGAGTGCAAGGCTGGCCTGAGCTACATAATGCGACCCTGCCTCAAAAAACCAGGGCCGGGAGTTTGGCTCAGTGCCTTAAGCGCCTGCCCTGGCAGGCGCGAGGTTGTGAGTTCAATCCCCGGTGCCGCAAAACAAAACAAACAAACAAAAAAATAAATAAATCATATACAGAATTTAAAGCATAAGTAAAGAAGAGTGTCATATTTTAAGTGATAGATATATGCAACAGTACCATAAAAAACAATAAAAATTAAAATATATAATTAAGTAAGTGGGTTAAAAACAGATTAGTGTGAGCCAGAGGAAATATATATGTATATATTTAAGATTACTTAAAATTCAGTTTAGAAAAGCAAAGAAATGGAAAAAATGAAAGATGCTAAAGAGAAGCAGAAAACATTATAAGAATATGTAACATCCTATATCAAAGCATCAAAGGAAGAGAACACGAAGAAACAGTGATCTTTGAAGAGACAGTGGGAGACTGTTCTCCAGGATGGATAAATGTATGATTGGACAGATTGTAGAGTTATAGTGAATAACAAGATAAAGAAATCACAACTTAATACACCACAATGAAAGTATAGAACACTGAAGGGGTTCCCTCAAACTTTCCAGACTCTGCAAACATCCCAGGGGGTGGAGTGAGGAGATGTTTTCCTTTCAAAGGAAGTAACAAATAAATTAACAGCAGAGCTCATTCGTTGGGATATAATTTACATGAAATATAGTTCAGTGATTTTTAAGCATATAATTCAATGAGTTTTTAAAACCCATCATGCATGGTCACTGTGGAGACCAAGATATAAAACACTTGAATCACCCAAAAAAGTTTCAAGCCTCTCTACAGGCAAATCTGCCCCCAAGTTCTTCTGTGGCTCTAAGGACTCAGTGTTGTGCTGCTTCCTGTCACCAGAGTTAAGACTTTCATTGAATTTCATATAAATGGAATCATACATTATGAATTCTGCTATTTCCAGCTCACTTAATTGAGCCCTCTGCTTTTGAGATCAGTCCACACTGTTGCTTACATTAGCAGTTTGCTAACCTGTTTTTTCTTACCGGGATACTATTCTATATAAGTGCAACAATTATCAGTCAATAGTTCACAGAACCTTGGGCTCTGATTTTTGGTTTTTATTTAAAAGCAGCAATGAACAGTTGGGGATAAGTATTTATGTGGACATATATTTTCATTTTTCTTGGGTAAGTAATCTGTGAGTAAAGTGACTGTGTCATATGTTGCAACAGTTTGAATGTTTGGCCCCTCCAAAGTTCATACTGAAATTCAATTCCTGCTAACAGTATTAAAAGGTGTTTAGGCTTTCAGAACTCCATGCTCTCGAATAGATTAAGACCCATATCCCAGGAGTAAGTCCACTACCAAAAAAGGAGTTGGCTTCCTGGCAGTTTCTCTCCCCAACGCTTCTTCCCTTACTCTCTACCCCTCCCCCCATCTTCTCTGTGTTTTTCAGCCATGCAATGCCTTCTCCTAATTAATGATGATGCAAGAAGGCCCTTGTCAGAAGCCTCTCTTTCATCTTGGGCTGCCCAGCCTCCAAAATATGAGAAATGACCCAGTTGCTTGGTATCTGCTATTCTGTTAGCAGCACAAAATGAAATAAAATATATGGTCAGTGAATGCTTAAACTGCCAAATCATTTTCCAAAGCAGTAGTACCAGCAATTTGTAAGAATTTTAATTATTCCACATCCTGTCAACATTTGATATTAGTACGGTTTCTAATTTTAGTCATTTTAAGGACTTACAGTGCTTTCAATTTGCATTTCCATAATGAATGATGATTCTGAGCATATTTTTCACATACTTATTTATCATTTGCATATCTTCTTTGGTGAAATATTTATTCAGTTTTTAAGAATTACACTTAATGGCCTACCCTATTTAATTGTAAGAATTCTTTATATGATTCACATACTAATCTTTATCAGGCATATGTCTTTACAAATATTGTCTACTATTCTCTATTGTACTTATTCTCCAGCAGCGCTAAAGCTTTAGAATAGTTTTTTCTCCAAAGATACTTTCAATTTTGATAAAATTCATTAATCAATTTTTTCTTTTATGGTACATGTTAAATAACACAAGAAATCTGTGTTTATTCCAAAATCTCAATGATTTCTCTTGTTTACTTCTAGTTTTATAGTTTAAAATCTCCTGAAAAAATTTATAAGCTACAAACCATGGTTCAAGATTATTTTTTACAAGTGCAGATCAAACTTCTCCAGCGCCATTTTTTGAAATGACAATTCTGTCTTTGAATTACCTTGGCAACTCTGTCAGAAATTAATTTATCATGTATGAATGACTATTTCTGCACCTTTATTTTGCTGCAGTGATATTTATGCCAATATCATCTTGCCTTCATTATGGGGACAATCAGGTAAAGCCAGTCCTCCAACCTTTTTCTACTTCTTTCCAAAATACTGTGCCTATTTTAGGTCCTATGCATTTCCAAATACATTTTAGAATCTTTTCATTTCTGTATGGAGTTAGCCTGCTGGGAGTTTGATTAGGATTGCATTGATCCTATAGGTAAACTTGGGTAGAAATGACAGCTTGACAACACTGAATATTCCAGTTAGTGAAAATGGCACATCTCTTCAATTTTATAAGTCTTTTGAACATTTCTATCTATTACTTTATGAATTTGACAGCAAAAGTCTGTTCTATATCTTGTTAAATTAATATCTCAAAGAGTGCATTATTTTTGAAGTAACTAACTTTTTTTCTAACTGCTAATATTTCTTTGGTACTGGATAGGAAACAATTGATTTTTTTATATTGGTCTTGTATCCTGCAACCTTGCTAAACTCATATATTCTAAATATATATTTTTACGGTTCTAGTAATTTGCTATAAATGCAAGGAAACAGATATTTCTCCAAATAAAGACAGTTTTACTTCTACCTTTGTTTCCAGTCTATATTATCTCCCTCTTCTTCCATTGCAATAAGGACATTCAGAGTGGGGGTAGACATGCTTGATTTTTTGCCATCAAAAGTAAAGCATTTCATTTTCACCATTTAGTAGGATGCCAACTGTTTGTTTTCTATAAAAGTTCTTCATCAGATTGAGGGAGTTCCTGTATTCTTACTTTTGCTGTGAGTTTTTTATCATGAGTAGGTACTAAGAAGTTTATATTATTGTTTTTCTTTTAACTTGTTGAATCAGTGAATAAAGTGACTTATTTTTAATTGTTAAAATAACTTACACTCTTATGAATAAGTTTGGTAATGAGTTTATAAACTATTAATTCATGGAGGATGTATACATGTATGTTAATTAGTAACCTGAGTGTGCAGTTTATCCTGTGTCTGGTGTGTTATGGTTAGTTTTTGAGGATAAAATTCTGAACTCTATGATAATAAAGATTATACTCCTTTTTCTTGTTATAAATCAACATTAACTGAATGACTACTATTATGGTGTAGATCTGGAATATTCCCCAAAATTCTCATGTGTTGCAGGTAGAGCCTCGTTGTGAGGAGAAAGGGGTATATTCTTGTCCTTAGCTCTCCCCTGTTGCCACTACTTCTTTGTTGCCATGATTTTAATAGCTTCCCTTTGCCAGGCCATACTACTATGCTGTTTCTGCCTTGGAACCAACTATGGACTGACCCCAATGAAACTATGAGCCAAAATAAATTTCTTCTTTATATTGTAGGTGTCAAATATTTTGTCCTAGTAATTGAAAAACTGACCTACACAACTACTGTGTGAAACAGTAAAAATGGTATGTGTGGAGACACAAAAAAGATATAGTCTTGCTGACTGAGAGTATAACTTATACCGTGATTCAAAATATCAGCAAGAAATGTGGTCAATGGAATATATAATCAGATGATCTAAACTAACATAAATGAAACTTAAAAAATTGGAAACATTTACAAGAAGATAATTGATAAGTAGAGCATACATCAACAAATGACTGTCAAATATTGCCAACTTGCAAAGATTTTTGAACAGTGACATTTAGTCAGAAAAGGCATGCATATCTGAATCAAGAAATGAATAACTGATGAATGCTAATGGATATAAAAGGTACTATTGAATTGAATTCAAATCCTATTTACAGAGAAAAAGACATGTTTCCCTTAATGCATGATTTCCTTGAGAAATACCATCATGAAATAAGGAGAATTTTCTTAAGTCACTTTCTAATGAAAATATACAATATAGAAAAATTGAATATATTCAAATTATTTAATTTTAAAGACATTGTTATTTGTTTTCTCTCAAGTAGTTATATGCTAGCAAAATATACACAATGTTGCTTTACCTAAATCATATTGAGTCAATTTTTAAATTAGCACAAAGTATTATTATACTTTCAGTATGATTACAGATATAATATTAGCTAACTGAATATAGAAAACTCCAAATAGTAAAGAATGTGTACAACTTGCATATATTTAAAATTAGTTTTTGCTAAAAATGATGATTTATGGCACAAAATGTTAAAGGTATAAAACCATAAGGAGTTGAGTTGCTAAAATGGACTTTATCATGAACAGAAACAGTGACTCATGCCATTATTTCACGCATGGCTTCCTAGAAAACCAATTTAAATAAAACAGTAAACTTGCAATGCAGCCTTACTTTTTAAATCAATATTTATTATAAATGATATTGTACTTATTTACAAAGTCCTATCTAGAAATAATTTCCTAGATGTCTACATCATTCATCATATAGTTTTAGTTTGTGGATCTTTTTCACATGCTATTTATATAGGAAAAAAACACATTTCACTTGTTTCTGTTGTAAGACCTAACAATGGTTAAGTATTTGAGGAACTATATGAATCATCTTCCATCTTTTTGATCTGATCTCAGTCTTACAACTTAGAATTTTAGTATTAAAAGTTCTACTATAGCCAGGCGTGGTGGCACATGCCTTTAATCCCAGCACTAGGGAGGCTGAGGTAGGTGGAGCATTGTGAGTTTGAGGCCGGCTTGGGCTACAATACAAGCACAAGGCCGGCCTAAGCTACATAGTGCAACCCTGGCTCAAAAAACTAGGGCTAGGAATTTGGCTCAGTGGCTTAAGCACCTATCTGGCAGGCGCAAGGTTGTGAGTTTGATCCCTAGTGCTGGAAAAAGAAAAAAAAAGTTATACTATATTTGTATTTCCTGCAATTTTTTTCATGAAATTTTAGATCTTTACCTTATAATAAAAAAGGGATGTCTCAGAGCTAAAGAGTTCATTAAATAATTAATCTTCTTCTAAGATACTTTTTTTTAAAGCCAGGCATAGTTGTGGATGCCTATAATCCCAGCACTCAGGGAGGTTAAGCAGGAGGATCACAGGTTCAAGGCCAGCCTGGGCAATTTAGTGACTTAGGGAAAGCCAGTCTCAAGAGAAAATGAAAACCAAACAGAAAGAAAGAAAGAAAGAAAGAGAGAGAGAGAGAGAGAGAGAGAGAGAGAGAGAAAAGGAAGAAGAGGGAAGGAGGGAGGTGAGAGAGAGGGAGAGAGAAAGAAGAAAGAGAGAAAGAAAAAGAAAAAGCAAAACAAAAGTCTGAGATCTAACTCAGCACAAAGATTCAATTGGTTTCAATTCTCAGTACTATAATGAATCAATCAGTAAAATTTTCTTAAAAGGAAAAATATAGGGTAAAGGAGACATTAAGGTCAGTTTCCAAGCTACACAGACTTGAGTTGAATTCCGGTTCTTTCTAGTTATGACCTTGAACCTTGGAAACTCAGGTTCCTCAATTGAGAAGAAAGATAATCTGATGTCTACTTTATAGCAGTATGGCAAAAGAGAATGAGAAAAAAAATGTAATTTTTTTAAAAATACTGTGTGGGAGCACAGATTCCTTAAATGGTAGAGATTATAATAGGAATTTAGGGAATAAACCATGTCTCTCTCTCGGTTTCTAAAACAGGATCTTACCAGGTAGCCCAGGATGATCTTGAATTTGGACCCTCCTGCCTCAGCCTGGTGAGTGCTAGGATTATAGGCAGGGACCACCACACCCAGCTAAGCCAACTATTCATATGAAAAATACAATGAATGCTGAAATTAAAAATTATTATAATACAAGATACAGTTCCATTGATCCCTCTCAAAATCCTCCCTTTTGCTTTGAATACACTTATTCTACCATTTTTGCCACTTTCTGAAGCAGCTCTCAAAGTCTGAGTGTCTTTAGTTGCCCTGTCTTGGCTGCCTCAATGTCTTGAACCAATTCAAAATGTTTACGTTTTGTGGTGGTTTTGACTTTGAGGAAGAGGCTGAAGTTGCAAGGTGCCAGATCCAGTGAATAAGGATGCACTGTAATGTTTTCATGAGCCTGCCTTTTGGTTGAGTATCACTCAGCAGCAGCATTCACCAAATTTTTTATCACACCTCACAAAGATACTCACAAAGGAGTACTTCCAGAACTGCTTCGAAAGTGGCACAAATGATGGGATACGTATCTGAACTGATGGAAGGATTAATGGGAATGGGTCTTACTGTAAATTTTTTTAAATATACAGACTCACCTACATTTTGATCACCCCTGATATGTTGAAAAATATCCTTTTATAAATTATTTATATATAGATTAAGCCAGGCATATGGTTTCTGAGTATTTTATTTGATTCCAAAGGTTGCCATTTTATTGTGGATTATTTCCTGTGTATGGAAGCTCCTCAGTCTGACATAATCTTACTTGTTTATTTTTGTTTTTCACTGATTGTGTTGTTAATGTCACATCTATGAAATCAATGTCAACACCAGTGTCATGAAAATTTTCCCGTTTTCTTCTAGGACCTTTGCAGTCTGGATTCTTACCCTTACATTTTTAATCTGCTTTGAACTGATTGTTGCATTTGGTGTAAAAGAAGGGTCCAAATTTATTCTTTTTAAATCCAACATGTCAGTATAAGCAGCCATTTGTCAGTTAAAGTGAGCTCAAGGGAGGCTTGTGTTCCCTCTGAGGCACCAAAATTGCATAATTAACAAAATCTCTCCAATTGGATATCTACCTCAGTCTAGCAAAAGCAATCCTGTTTCAACCTTATCAAAAATCATTCCACTTAGATAATAAATGCTTATAATTATAGTCTCTTCATGGATACAAAATACCACTCTGTTTATCAAAAACAGGCTTACCATGGCAACTTCTACATCCAGTTAAACCCTTGTTTTCCATTTATTGCCTTGCCTGGTTATGTGTTAATATTTAGAGATACATTCTGCAGTTGCACATTTATTATTAACAGGTCTTTTCTCCTATAAGTGATCAGACTGAGCAGAATACCCAAAAAGATAAAAGATTTTGGAATTAATCATTTCACAAATCAAAATTTTATAAGATCTTCTGCCATATGGGCTGAATCCTCAGCATCACAATATTATCATTAATCTTTAAATCACTGTCTAGTCTGTGATTGCAGTACAGATTTAAAGAATAAGATATTCAGATTAGAAATACTTATTACTTATCTTTAAAATTGGATTTTCTAAAACAGACCTATCATGTATTGCCATACATATTTTTAAAGGAAAGACGATGAATATATTTATTTTTTTCTCTTAATTTACCAGAATTTTTTTTCTGGGTAGTTGTTTCTAGCAGGTATTTATGATGGTATCAACCCAATCTTGAAACATCTAGAAAGATATTCCAGAGCAGTTGATCTCTAAAACTAAATGAAGAGAGTTAAGAAAAAACCATTTTAAGTAGATAAAATACATATTTCAAGGCAAAAGAACACAGTACTCAAGTACATTATAGGTTAACATTAGAATCCCTGACCTCTGTGGTTTGGCTGGAGTATGATATGACGATACATAAGGTACTATACTCCAAAAAGATTACAAATCTTCTCACTCAACATAATCCAGACTGATAATTAGGTTATTTTCTTAAATTGGCAAAGGCACAGAGTTATACAAATAGTGATACATTTATTTCTTAATCATAACATATTATAGAACATACAATATGTAATTCATTCACTAATTTATAAGAAGTTACTCTCTTTTGATAGTAAACCCATAAACTGAACTTGAAACAAACTCATGCTGTACTGTTTAGAACTTTAAGTTTCAGTTTCTTTACAAAGGAGTAAACTTTACTGGTACTTAAAGATATTTGCGACAAAATCTGAGTATGGAATCTTTCTAGACTATGTAAATTTTTTCCCAGGCTTTCACAGTTGCCTTACCACATTTGACAGCCATTTAAAAAACAAAATTCATTCTAAACTAGTCTTTCAAAACATTTGGTTGCTTTTTTTCTTAGTTGTATTTCATCAAAGTTTATAATACTTGATTAAATGAAATATGTACAATAATAGGTAAAACTAGCACAAACATGTTTGAGAATAATCACAACTGACAATCAAAACTTTTTTTCAAGCATACATTTTAACTGGTAGGAACAAAAGTACATAGTATTCTGAGGGAGAAACCTCTTAGCTATAAATATTCTACATCATAAGGCTGAGACAAATGCTTTTCAGAAGGAACACAGTTTGAGTTAATCAAGCTAGTCTGTAAAGGGTCAATTTAGAACAACAGTTGTTTAGTACAAAGAGGCAGAATAAAACGCAAGGTGAGCAAATGTAACCTTGGTGAAAACTGAGGTTGGAAAGAAAAGCTAATGAAAACTGTGAGCCCAGCTACAAAAATAGGGAGCTTACTGGGAAGTCAGTAAGCAGAGCCTCGGAAAGCAGATACAGGAGTAAGACTAACCCAGTTTGCATGCTGTGTCTCCAGTAATACAACCTTGGGCCAATTACTTAACCCTTATTTAGTGATTGAGATAATCTACAGTTTTTCTAAGAAAAGCTACTAACAGTCTTAGTCATCCAGTTGTTAAGTTTACATGTGTTACTATTGTAAAATGCTTAGAACAGTGCATGATCAAAATAGTTACTCAATTAGCAATAGTTTTATTATCATATCAAAATGAGGTAATGACCGGTTCCAGAGCAAAACTGTTAGTTAATATACGTAAAATTCTTTGAATAGTGCCTAGCATATTGTAAATTTTTAAAGATTTATTTGTTGTGGTTGTTTTAAGCCTTTTAGAAGTTTTAAATGCAGGGATGCACAGGTACCCATTTCAGAAGCCACCCTGCAAATAGTTGGAGGGCAAGCCTGGAGGTGAGAAATGTTTATCACATCTTTGGTGTTGATTAGGACGCCCAGGATGGCAGGCAGAGGACAAGGAAGAGTCAAAGCTTACTTGTGTGGTGGAACTGACAGTACCTGCTGCTTCACTGGAAATGGCTCAGAGCAAAAGGGAGGAGTTGAAGACATTTGTCATGGAATTTTTTGCTATATGACTGCTCTCAAATACTACAAAGCTGGAAAGTAGTGAAAAAGTCAAAGAAGGAATTTCTGAGAAATTCACAAAATTAGCTACAAAAGAAGAAAAAGGTGCTATCTTCCTAAATAGTATCTTTGTATCCAGCAACCTGAGTGTCCAGTATAAACTGACCCCTTTTTTATTAAGCCATCGAGCTTCTCGCTATCCTCCAAAATTATTTATAGTTCCATATCTCTAAACCATGCGAGTGTTCTTTGAAGATCCAGGCATGAGAAGTCTTGTGGAATAATTCTTTGAACATCTTTCCTTTAATATGAACTTGCCTGATAACTGATTTAGTGTTCACTCTACTGAGAAAACTCTGTGTAACAAAGTAGACTAGTAAAATCATTATGCTCCCTCTATTGAAACGTGAAGGGCTTTGAGGCTGTTTCACATTTTTCTGCATATAATCTTGCCTGGAAGTGGGTATTTATTGATACTAAAAATGTATTTAAGGTTTAAAAAAAAAACCACACACAGGTACAAACTTTAAAAAATTGTCAAATTCCTTCCTTATTGTATAAAACACAAGCTTAATTTTAACAGGTAACTAACTATATTTATGTTTAAACTACTTGTGCTAAGAAGCCTTTTAATATGTGTTTTGTTTCTTTCATGTTATTTTAGAATGCTTAAAATAACAGGGACAACAATGTTATACAATAAAGCTGAGCCTGTAGAGTAGTAAAACAACTCAAATTGGAATTCCCGGCTCACTTAAGAAATATTTACTGAGTGCCTTGTAGATCCCATGCAATGGAATACAAAATTAAACAAAAATAAACACAGCCCTTCTCTCCAGGAACTTCCAGTTTAGTGGGAAACATGGTCAATAACCAAGGGATCACTAAAACCTGTAATGCACTTGGCTATGAAAGAAAAGTATTCCCAGCCACAAAGACAAAAAGGGAATATGACTTGGTCTGGAAGAGTGATGAGACTGACACAGACAGGTTCCAGGCAGAACCAGAACACATGCAGAAGTCCTGCGCCCAAAGCAAACCTCAGGCATTTGAGAAACCAAAAGGCCAGAGTGGCACAAAAGCAAGGAGTGGAAAGCAGTAGGAAATTAAGTAGGAGAGGTGAGCAGGGACCAAACTGTGTGCTCCACTTTGCTGGGAAAACTAAGGCCCTGTGTCTGGTTTTGGTTATTTATTGTGTTGGTTAGGTGCCTGAAGAAATAGTCTTCTCAAGACAGATGAAATAATTGCTTACTGAGCCACAAGAGAGATGAGTTCATTTTAGATAAAAATTCAGATTTTGATACCCTGAAAAGGAGTATCAAGCAAGGGAGGAAAATGTAAGATGGTAGGATAAAGTGAAGCTACTTTTTGAACTTCTACCAAACAGTCTTCAACAAAATTTCTAAAGGACAAAAAGTCAGAGAATAGGGCTGTTGAATTACTTTACTTCAGATTATGTTGAGGCAGAGTTGCCAGTGAGAAAACGTTCATTTCTGGGGCCATTTCTGGTAAACATTTTTCCCTTTCAGAGGCTACATTCTGGGCATAACATGAATTATCCCTTCCTCCAGACCCAAGGGTATGCGTTCCATCCTTATATGTCTTCCAACAACTGTCTTTCCAACTTATTCAGCCAGTGCACAGTTTTCCATCTTCCATCTGCAGATATCCAGGAGTTGGAAAATGTACTTACTTATACATAAGTCAGTTTTCCTGTTGCTAAGACACAATACCCAACTCCCACGAGTTAAAGGATGAAAGATTTAGCTCTGAGTTTCAGAAGCCATGGTCAGCAGGCTTGATAGCAAAAGCCTCATGATGGAAGGGCATGGCAGCACAAAGTTGCTTAGTTCATGGTGGCTGGGAAGTAGAGCAAGAAAACCATGCCAGAGAGGAACAGGCAAGAGACCACATCAGGCCTTCACAACCCATCCAGACATACTTTACTAATCTACTGGGCTTTTCTTATTCCAATAAAATTTACAAATCAAGATTGATGGACACAATCCACCCCTTGTCAACTCCATACTCAAACACATATCCTTAAACAACGATATTCAAAAAACACAATAGAAAGTTTACAATTCCACTTAATAGAATACAACTATTCTATGTACATCCAGAAATGCAATAATTCCTTTCCCCAAAGTCTTTTTCAGAAGTCTACAACTAAGTTCTTCTGAGACTCAGGCAAACCCTGGTCTGTGAACTTTGGTAAAAATAAAAAACAGTTGCATAATCTCAAGGTACAACGGTACAAAATAAACATCCCCACTCCAAAAGAAAGACACAGGAGGTTAGAAAACAATTGGAACAAAACACCTTCAAACCTATAAGGGTAACCTGAAGTTAAATTCATAGCTGCATATTAAATTCTGTAGCAAAGAGTGCCTGGGTAGCCCCACCTCTATGGCTTTGCTGGCTGCAGCCCATATGGCTTCTGTCTTGCACTAGTTTCAATCTTAGGCTGCAGCTTTCCTTGGCAGATATTCTATGTTCCTCGCATCTCTGATTTTCTGGATCACCGCTGTTTCTTTAGCTTCATTCCAACAGTTTCACACACTGCCTTCCCAAGGGCTCCCTGACTGCCCTCCCAGGCCTTCCTTTGAAATCCGGGTGGAATCTCCTTGACTCCACAACCCTCGCATACTACATGACAGTAAAACTAGTGTCACATGGTGGGCTCAAAGGTAATCTTCCAACTCCAGCAGTAGTGAGGATCCCCTAGACCACTGCTGCCGCAGCCTCTGATTGCCTAAATGGCTGAGCACTGTAAAGTGAATCCCGGGAAAGCAATTCCATAGCAGGTCCTTTCAAGTAGGTATCTCAGGGATATTGCTCTCAGAAGAAATCCATGTACTTTTGTACCCTTGAGCCCACAATGTGTGGGGTCTTTTTGGTTCCTTCATTGCCCTCAAGCCATTTTTCTTTTTGTGCCTGTACAAAGTACTTTTTTAATGGCAATAATCTCTTTAGCAGCCATACCTCTTTTAGCTCTAATTTTACACATGGTTCCTTCTAAGCAAGAATTTAAGGTTTTCAAATTTTCATGCTCTGCCTTTTGCCCCTGGTTCTTATTACAAACCTGGCTAAAATCCGCTTTCAGTACCTATGTCACAGTCTAAATATTTAGCCATCTAGATGTTTCTTTCACTAGATTAATTAGTTCACCACCCTCAGTCTCAATCTCGTGAAAAGTCTCAGAATGTGAGTAAAATGCAGACACAGTTTTTGAAACTATAACATATATAGCCTCTAGTCCAAATGGCAATGAAATCCTTGCACCTAATTGAAAACTCTTGAAGCTGGCCTTTACTGATCACGTTCTTATCAGTATTCTGATCTTCTAAGTTCTGACTAGAATCACTCATCAGGCTTTGCTATTGTGTTCTAAAGCTTTTATAGCCCACATCTCTAAACTTTTGCAAACTCCTCCAGCAAACCAAGTACCAAATATTTTTAAACTACATGGTCAGGTTACAGCAACAGCCCCACTCCCACTACCAATTTTCTATGCTAATTAACTTTCCCTTTACTGAGATTTAATGCCTGATGCCCACAATTAAAAGGAGGAAAGGCTTAATTTAGCATTCAGCTTCAGGAAAGTCAGTACATGGTTGGCAGGCTCCAAGGCAAAAACACCTTGACAAAAGAGTGTGGTGGAGCAAAGCAGTTTAGCTGATGGTGGCCAGAAAGCAGGGAAGGGAACAGTACCAGAGAGGAACAGACTGGAGTTCATATGCATTACTCAACATCATGACTCTGCAACCCACCCAGTCACACCCATGAAAATACTTTACCAATCTACTAGCATTTCTTTGTCTAATGAGGTTGACAAATCAGGAGTAACATTCACATTACTACTCCCACCAATCAGTAAAATGTATCTTTAAGGATAGAGAAAAGTGAATTTTACTATTATGAGGTGAAAAAGAATTTTTAAATTCAAAAAAAGTAGGGAAAAAAAGAATAACACCATCACAGCTATGAATTTCAAGGAACGAGATTCTAATATGGGCTAAAGCTGACAAAAGAAATGACTAAGTGCTGAACTGTCAGGTAAGCTTCTGGCTTAAAGAGGAAGACTAAACAGGACAGAACACTCTGGAGTTAGCAAACCAAGCATAAAAATACAGGACTAACGAATTATCCGTGCTACGTTTGGAATGAAGCATGAAATATTAGGGAAAATTTAAAACAAGCATGACTACAACAGAGCATGCACAGTGCAAGTGGTGATAAAAGTAAAATTAGGACAGCAAGATCTTAGAGAGCATTAAACATTAGGATAAGGAGTCTGCTCTTTTCCCTTTTGGCATCTGAGATGCACCAGGAATGTACCTCAATTAAAGTAACTTGATTAGAGTGATATTTTAATAGTTAATGAATTTTGTAGATAATCTATTCACTCAACAAATATTTATTCAATCCCTAGAATGTCCTCCAAAATAGTTGTAGACACTAGGATTGTAGGTAATAAACTGGTAAAAGGTATATTCATTAATATATGTGTTGAAGTTTGACATATGAGGGCAACAGTTTAAAAAGAAAAGAATTGGAAAGATGCTGAAATTTTTTTTCATAGACTAATCATTGAGTTGAAAGAGGGACATCAAAGCTGACTGCAGTTTGAAGTCTGAAAGATGAGACTGTTGGTAACAAGTAGAAAATCTGGTCATGTTTGGGGTAAAGATGATGACTCATATCTATGAAATGTTGAGCTCGGAATGATTTTGTCAAGTGGCGAGGTATCTCTAACAGTAAGTTCACAAGTGGGACATGATCATTCTCTTTTTTCCTTCATTTTTTTTTTTTTGGTTTAGAATAAATTATGAAACTCTGTAGTTGGTACATATAATGCCATGGCTAGCCACTAGATAAAATATTTTGATTTAGAAGATGTCTTTATGTCAATATTCCATTTACATGTAATGTTAGGAAATTTAATGTAGAAGGTATTTACTGGAAAGACAGTAAGATATGTGAAAATTGAAACTACTTAGAAAAAAACCAACTTATTCTTACATATATTTGAAGTATAATTACATATTTACATAATTACATATACAAATGCATGATTATGCATATACACCTATATGCATATGTAAATACAGTCACATGTATGTGCACACAAATTTCTTTCCATAGAGATGAAGACAGTGGAGCTTTTCAGAAGCTCCACTAGAAGACCACTGAACATTTATTGAAGACACTGTCCAAATATCCCATCAGTATTTTGCTTGTAAATTTAGAAGATACTTTTGAATACTTTTGTACTGTTAAAGAGAAACCATAAATGGGTACTTAAGTACAGTTAGAAAACATAGACAGCCCTAGAAAAGGAAGTTATTCAACCAAGAACTGCATGTTTTCCTACCCATTTACCTAAGCTATTTTGTTTTATAAGAGTTTAAATCTCAGAGACAAATTATAAAAATGCATGAATTCAAATTCGGCTTTTAGACTGAAATTAAAAATGCATTACAAATATAAATCAAAAGACACTAATTTATGTTAAAACTGACTTTCTCTCCAAGCGTTTTTAAGTACTCAGCAAACTTTATTTTAGCAGTCATGCTCTAATCTCAATTATGTGAAAATTATTCTGCCTTCGTGGACACAGAAACAGAAGAACAAGGAGTAAATGACTTGTCCCTGTTTAAACAGTACATCAGAAACTGTACAAATAAAGTGACCCATTTGCATATGTATAAATGCTAAAGACTCCTAATAAACTTGGCTAAAAGAGGTTGAAAGGGGGGCGGGGGGGCGGTTTAAATAAATCCCTAAGCAGGGGGTGTCAGGTATTTTAAATGTATGTCACTGAAGAGAACTTCAAATGTTTTCCTTCCTCATTTTGACAGAAAGTTCCCTACTCTCTGCCTCTGGCAACAGAAACAAAATATTTTCTATAGTGGGGCCCAGAATATAGCTCAAGCGGCACAGTGACTGCCTGGCAAGCGTGAGGTCCTGAGTTTGATTCCCAGTACCCCCAAAGAATTTTGTTTTCCGTAGTTTCATCCATATTTATATACATATATAGAGAGACCTATTATAGCTAATATAATTCTGCAATTTCTATTCAAGATTTTCTGGAAAATTTACATACTTATTTTCTAGTATTCAAAAGGATAATAAAATGAATCAAAATGATTGTCTCTATGAAAATCACAGTAAATGTATTACAAAAATTTTTCCTGCTGGAATGTAGAAGGACTTCCCAGAAGTTGACTTTCTATAGTGGAGACAATATTGAAAATACCAGTTAGACACTCACATCCCAAAGACATCAGTCTAGCCTTTACCAACAGAATTTGTTCCAATTACAGTTAAAATGTCAATGAAAAAAACAAACAAATAAACCAAACAGAAAAACTCCCAAGCACATTATAAATGAAAGAAGGCTGAGTCATCTGGCCTATTGTTCATGACAATTTGGCTATATCTATCAGAATTTTATTTCCTAGATAATTTAAGATTCTACCCAGAAGAAACTACTGCAAAACTACATAATGTATATGTGAGAATTAGCATTACAGGATTATTTGTGGCAGCCAAATGATTATAAACAATCTAAGTGTTCAACAATAAGTGAATGGTTTAAGAATTACGATATATTCAAACTGTAAAATACTGGGCAGAGGTAAAAACAGTGAGTTATGTTTGTGATGATATAATGTTCATAATGAATCAAACACTGGAAATAAAGAAAATTGAAGATTTGGATTTTTAAAATACTATCCATATGTGTTTCTATGAGCATTAAAAATTACAGGAGAAATTTTAGAAGGAAAAATTTAAACACCTTGAAATGTTAAGATGGTTTACTGGGTGGCAGTAGGACAAGGGGATCATTTTAGGAAGAAGAACTCTAACCTCGATACAATTCAGTATTTGGGTTTTATGCTACCCATATACGAATAAGAAAGTAAACAAAATGACTAAATGTCAACAATTGTGAAAAGCAGCTGCTATTTGCTCCTAGCCTGTGAACTGAGGTCTACTTCCACCCTTAAATTATGGCAGCTTCTCTTATTGCTCAAGAGCTGGTTCTGAGATATTAATATCGAATCCCCTCCCAGCCCACACCAGGAGAACTTGCTATTTTGAATGTAAGACTCCAACTCCTAGTATGCAGAATGGCTGGGGAGGGAAAGGATAGTGACGAGTGACATTTTAGAAGGTGAAAATCATTTCATTGCAAACATATATAGATGAAGAGGACCCAAGAACAACCTTGGGAACAGGAAAGATTTAGAGGCTGTAGTTTTTCATTTCCTGTTGTTAAAGGAAAGCCTAACCTAGAACTGCTAGGATATATGTAGTCTTCTTCAAAATGAGTTAGGAAGTGAGAGCAGATGTTTCCCTTCTGCCCAAGAAGGTGCCAGAGATTAATAATTACAGGGTCATAAACAACACATGAGAGGCTATTCTCACACCTTAGCTTAGGATATGCCAATGAGATTCAATGAACAGCAAAGGACCAAAAGCAAAGTATATAACCTTGTCGATTCGCACATACCAAGGCCTGCTAACGGTGACCTTCCTTAAAATTTCACAAACCGAATTGGCACTAACAAAAATATTCTTTTATGTCAAAAAGGGGTTAGTATTGAAATATTTAAGAATTCACACTATATAAATAAGCAAATAAATAAATAGCCCAACAATCCCAAAACCAAATATCTCAGTTGTGAAATGGGCAAAGATCCTTACTAGACATTTTTCCAAAGAAGACAGACAAATGGAATAGAGGCTCAGTGTTGTTAGTCATCAGGGAGGCACAAACAAAAGCCTCAGGGAGATATCATCACAGTGTCTCTTAGGATGGCTATTATCAAAAATAAAATAGTAAGTGTTGAATATAGTTAATGATACTGTCTTGTTAAAAAGAAAAAAAATGAGTGTTGACAATAGATAATAACATTACCTTGTTTACTTCAAGTCACCATATTGTGCACTGGATTCCAAGAAAATGCTCTTTTTATACCTGAAAGTTTGCTTTAACCAACACCTCTTCATATCCTCCACCCCCTCAGCCTTGTCTTCTACACTCTCTGCTGCTATGAGTTTGGTCTTCTTAAATTCTACTGATAAGTAAATCATGATGTTTGTCTTAGCACAGAGATGGGCTGGGGTACAGAGTGTACTCAGTAGTACAGAGTGTACTCAGCAGCAGGAGGCCCTGGATTCAATCCCCCGTACACATGCAAAGTGATGCAATAAGAAATCAGAATTTACATGTTCTCATCCCCTCTCCCCATGCACATATCTATGGTTCCTGGGGGTGTTGAGGGATGTGTTCATTAGTGTGATTGTGGTAATCACTACACAAAGTAAATCTTCACATTGCACATTTTGAACATACAAAATTTTTGGCAGTGAAATATTCATAAATAAGAAATGAAATACCATGCTGAGAGAAACATATCTCTGAATAAGATTTAGAGAAACTTTATTATTTTATTTTGTCTTATCTTTTTCAGACAGGGTTTCCCTATGTAGTTCAGATTGGCCTTGAACTCATTTTGTAGTTCAGGCAGACTTTCAACTCAAGGCGATTCTCCTGCCTCAGCCTCTTGAGTGCTGGGATTACAGGTGTATATCACCATGCGCAGCTCAAGAAACTTTAAAGAAGGAAGCTTAATAATACATTGCAGACTATATTATGTATGGAAATTATATCGTCCCCTAAAACATCCTGTCAGATATTCCAAAGAGTAAATTTAAAAACTATTAAGGTACTTCTTATCCAATGTGGTGTTAATTGTTTAACCCAGCCAATATTTATTTCTGCAACCTAAAAACAATGTTTATTGAAGGGCTAACACCATAACTCAGTGGCTGTAACACAGTATTACCTTGATGAGAAAGTAGAGTTGCTATAATGACTGGAGGAAAAATCAAAACCAGAATTAAAAATCACTGCTTTTTCTGGAAGCTTTAGTCACACAAATTACGGAGCACTGCAGTCACTGTGATGATAGTGACGGATGAACTGTGCTTGTGACACCGTAAGGTGTCTCTAAACGCCTGCAATGCAATCCAGAATTTTCTCATAGAAGTGATTCAAGCAGAATCATATGGCTTTCAAAGAAAAAACTTAACATTTTCTCTACTTTTTCTGTTCCAAAAGATATATAGAAAATGCATCTGCTGCCTCTATGTCTTCCAACTCTTTTGTGCGATGACAGAATGGATAAGCCATCCTATTATATAAAAGAAGTGAGGTATCATTGGGAATGGAAATTTACAACAGAAAGTGAAAGTGAATCCTTGAAGATGTGGAAAACCAATTCAAGTTTCTGTTATCTAATGGCATTAAATCCAACAATATACTCTTTTTTTTTTATTCTCTACTTCCTTTTTCTATCCCCTCACAAATACATAGAACCATGAAATGGTGAGAAAACCAAACATTTGAATAAGCAAAAGTTATGTATACTTCCTTTGCTTATGGAAATTTTATTATTATCGATTTAAATATTTTATATTTCATAATTTACCAGTAAATGTAATTATGTGTAATACGGATATAAAATCAAACAGCAATCAATGCTTTTATATTTGCAGTTTTATAATTGGTAATATACTAGTGGTTCTCAAAAGTACATTCTCTGCTAATAGATCATCAACAAATAAATAATAAAAATGTATTTGCAGTGAGTTGAGTAGTGCCTCCCCAAAGATAAGTTTACATTTTAAACACCAATTATGAATGTGATGTGATTTAGAAAGAAAAAGTATTTAGATCTGTAAGTAAATTAAGGAACTCGAGATCATCCTAGAGTACGGTGTCAGGGTGGATGCCATATTTAATGTCAGGTCTCCACACGATGAGAGACACACAGAGGAGAGAAAAAGAGGGGAAAGGATAAAGCTAGTTAGAGAAGGAAGAATGGCAAGCTCAGGAAGACTCAAGGCCACCAGAAGGTGCAAGAGAAAAAGAAAGGGAACTCTGGAACAAGCACGCCCTTCTCAACCCTTCATTCTAGACTCATGGCATCCAAAGCTATGACAAATACATTTCTGCTGTTTTAAAACACAAAGGTTGTTGTAATTTGTTATGGCAGCCTCAGAAAACAAATACACAGGTTTTCTTTTTTTCTTTTCATTCCTTTCTTTCATTTAAAAGCAATAATCACATCACTGAGCACAGTCTGCATGTCAGAGAGAGAGAAAGAGAGAGTAAAAATTGCTTTACAATCTTCTTATTTAGCCTTCCTCAGGATCCCATGCAGTTGACTTGATTAACCCATATTACTGGTGAAGAACCTGAGAACTAGGTTTAATCCCAAATCAGTCTCATTCTAAAATACTAGGGAAAGAATGGAAAATAAAAGTTAAATAAATCCTTCATTGCTTGGATGCAACTTCAAAATGTCTCTGGAAGGAGGAGAGTATTACAGAGATAAGAGGCACTGTGGGAAGGTATATCTTCTACTGAGCAAAATGTTTTAAAATTTATAAGCCATGCTAATAAGGTATTGTCTGCCAAAAATAAATCAGAAGAAAAACATCAGTTGTCTGATAATAAAGTTAAAAATCCTCAAATGGACAAGAAGAAATTAATAAAAATATTATATGTACATCAGCACAAAGCACAATTTTAAGAACAGAGCTAAAATCATATCAGATTTAGAAAATATGACAAGGAATTATTAGGTGAGTACTGGAGTACTGCTCAAACAAAAGTCATTCATTGTTAAAATACGTCCCAGCTCTCTCACATTCTGTTGTAATTAAAAGCCTAGCTCTCATCATTGACAGGAGGCCAAGGCTGGAGAAGAGTAACAAAGCATCCTAGTGCTCAATGTACAACTGTGTCCTGTAGAAATTTCTCTCATTTCCTAGTTGTTGCAGTTACTGAAGTTTGCTAATATAACCTAAGATAGTATAGATATTTGAGTCCCAAAACATAGGTCATGAAACTATTACTAAGGGAGTTAGAAATTCTTATTCTGTTGATATTATTTACTAAAATGGAGGAGATATTCTCTAATGGGTGATTTGCATTTACACTTAAATTTAAAAGAATGAAGTACTTAGGACACCTGACAGTTAATCCAGAATTTATAATTCTAAAATTTTAGTGCCTTTCACTATAATCCTTTTATTTAAATTGTGTGAACTACATAAATATCAAATAGGATTCTCATTGTTACATTACTTTTTCTAAGTCACATTGGTAAGTCATTACCTCTTTTCTTAAAAATATTTCTCTAATAATTTTCAAAAGAACAAGAAAATAAATTTAAACCTAAATAATGACTTGGGTCTATTATTACCAATTAGTATTCTATCAAACCTTTACACCTATTTAATATGCCAAAAGATGTTGGTGGTTCAACTTTCCCAAACACATATAACACCAAAAGAATTAGTGGATTAAAGTGAACACCAATAAAATCTAGGTCAAACTGAATAATCTTCAAACAGCAGTAGTTAAAGTGCATACTAAATGCACCAACTATGAGCAAGACGTTTTGAAGAAGTTGAAACCAATACAGGGCCTTCGGAGGATGATCCATTTCTAAATGCTGACTTTTCTATGACTTTTTCTTTCGTTATATTTGCTTTCAAATGTAACTATTATTTCACCACTTTAAACAGAGTTTTTAAAGACTAACTGATTACTAATAATTAATTTTTGCTTGACTTTTCTTATTATGTCTTAATTAAAATTAGACAGAAGAGAGAGAAATTGGCTGACAGAAAATTATGTATTAGATATATCTAATTCAAACCTTCAAATAATCAGGATTTCAATATTAGAAATCATAAATGGAGCCGGGCGTGGTGGCACACGCCTTTAATCCCAGCACTCGGGAGGCTGAGGTAGGCGGAGCGTTGTGAGTTCGAGGCCGGCTTGGGCTACAACGCGAGCACAAGGCCGGCCTGAGCTACACAGTGCGACCCTGCCTCAAAAAACCAGGGCCGGGAGTTTGGCTCAGTGC
>RJWM01026269.1:0-28306 GCA_004363535.1 Dasyprocta punctata | reverse complement strand
TTGTTTATTTCATTCTTTTACTCTTTCCGTGGGCTACAGTTCTCGTTTTAGATTCTTCTTGGGTCCAGAGGACCCATCTCCCTCTTTTTTCCTTCTCTCTGTTATTATATTAGTTTATATTCTGGCATTTTGATGGTATATTCAGGGAGCCTCCCGGTCACGGTGTCATCTGGGCGGCCATCTTGGAGGAAGTCCCAGCCCTGGTTTTTTAAGGCAGGGTCGCACTATGTAGCTCAGGCCGGCCTTGCGCTCGCGTTGTAGGCCAAGCCGGCCTCGAACTCACAACGCTCCTCCTACGTCAGCCTCCCAAGTGCTGGAATTAAAGGCGTGTGCCACCACGCCCGGCTAGCGATACAAACTTTCTATTATGCACCTTTTGGTATCTTGTTTCTTTTAATGCATCTTAACAATGGTCTATGTGTGTATTTCAAGAGCTGTGCCTTTCTTTTTTTAATGTTATCATTGGGTTAGTATTTTCTCACTGTGACAAAATACCTGACATAAACAATCTAAAGAAAGAAAAGTGTATTTTGGCTCATGGTTTCAGAAGTTTCACTCCAGGATTAGCTGGCTTCATTGCCTTTAACCTGTGACTACCCAGAAACATCACGGCAAAAGAGTGTGGTGGAAGAAAGCTGCTCCCCTCATGGTAGCCAGAAAGCAGAGACAGCAAGGAAGAGCCGGACTAAAAGGGGCTGGGACCAGATATTGTTGCCAAGTTCGCATCATCTACTCCCTTCAGTCAGATTCTACCTCCTATTTCCATAATCCCCCAACAGTGCCCTCAGATTATGATCTCATCAGTGGATCACTCTGCTTGATGAAGTTAGAACGCTTACTACACAACGCTTCCTGGAAGCTTAGGACTTTGCATTTGGAGTTTGGAGAACATTTTAGATCCAAGTCATAAAAATCATTATTAAGGCCTGTAATCCCAGTACTCAGGAGGTCCAGGCAGGATGGCCATGAGTTTGAGGCCAGCCTGGGCTACATAGTGAGTTCAAGGCCAGCCTGAACTACATAGCAAGACCCTTTCTCAAAAATCATCATTATTATCTTTATAGAAATAGTATTTCTTTTCACTTATTTCACTGTGATGTTTAGTATAGAAAGTGCTAAGACACACACACACACACACACACACACACTTAAATTCTGCCTAGATTAAAAAATAGAACATTGGCGGTTCTCAGTGGGTGTCTACTCAATTATAGTCTTATTTCTACCGCTAGAAATCCCTCTGACTTTTGCGATAATAATTTTCTCTATTAAACATTTTGTTTATACTACTTGTGGGTAAATTTCTCAATAATATAGTTTGTGGTTATAAATGTTAGCAGAATAGAATCATACTTTATGAATTTTTTGGTTTCTTGCTTCTTTTGTCCAGTGTCATACTTATGAGATGCACCCATATAGTGGCACATAGCTGAATTAATTCTTTTTCATTACTCAAAGATCCAACACTGTAGGACTAAATTGCACTTTAAACCAAATCATTTCTAATGTCTGTGGACATATGTGTTGTTTCAGCTTTGAGCTTATTGTGGGAAATGTTTTTATGAACATACATTAGTTATAGATATATTTTAGTCCCCATATATACCACTTTTAAAAGTATATTTCCTGGCCTGGAATTGCTAGGTCATAGGTGTATCAGTTTCACTAGATAACACCAAGGTGTTTCCAGATGTTACTACCCATTGATCCTGTACCTTGCTAGCAGGCAATTGAAGAGAACTTTTGTTGGTTGGTAGCCTTGCCAAACTGTCAAAAAATTTTTCTTTTTCATTTTTTTTTCTTTTTTTTGGTACCAAGAATCAAACTCAGGACCTTGTGTTTGCCAAGCAGGTGCTAAAAATTTTTTAAGATTTTTTTTTTGCCAGGAGGCTGAGGCAGGAGGATTGTTGTGAGTTCTAGACCAACCTGGGCTACAAAGTGAGTTCAAAGCCATCCTGAACTGCATAGTGAGGCCCTGTCTCAAAAAATAGGGCCGGAGATTTAGCTCAGTGGCATAAGTGCCTGCCTGGCAGGTGCAAGGTTGTGAGTTTGATCCTTGATACCAAAAAAAAAAAAAAAAAAAAAAAGAATTTTTTTTTTTTTGTTTTTGGTGGTGCTGGGCATCAAATGCAGGGTTTTGTGCATGCAAAGCAAGAGCTCTACCACTGAACCACATCCTAAGAACTTTAATAAGGGCTGATCATCATTTTATTTCTTTCTCTCTTTTCCTTAATTTTAAAATTTATTTTATTTGTTTATTTATTTTTGCTATGATAAAAACTGTAATGGGCCCAACTTTGTCTTGGAAAACTTGTGAATGTATCCATAGTACATCTCTCTCAAGTTAATGGGAATGCTGAGCCAAGGGTACTCTGAATATTGATGGCTTCTGTTACCTTTTCCTCCTAAGACTCCATCAGTTTATAACCCCACTGTGGTGCATGAGGTCTTGTGTCTCACATTGTCAGCATCAGCTATCATCAAACTTTAAAATGTTTGAAGATTTCCCAACCTCACGGATATTTTCACTTTTGTCTTGATGCATATATCTAGTACATATTAATCACACTTACTATAAATGCAAATAAATAGTAAGTCTAACTTTATTTGTATTTAATAACCAACTTCTTTTCTTTGAAAACCACTAGGTTTTTTGCTCATTTTTGTATGGGTTTGTCATTTTTTTTTTTACTCATGTGTGCAAATCTTTTTACACTGTGGAAATTAGCCCCTTTACATCAGATATGGTGTAAACATCTTTTAAAATTTAACATTGGTTTTTAGACTTTGTTTAGACTACTTTTATTCTGTATAGAGAAAGAAGTGTGTGCATTGACATTTTCCAAAATTTATAGCCTTTGGATTTATATTCTTTTTATAAAGCCTATTCCTACCTTCCCTCCTTTGTTTGTTTGTTTCTTTCTTTCTCTCTGTACCAGGGATTGGACTCATGACCCCGTGCTTGCCAGGCAGGCACTTGGCCACTGAGCTAAATCCCTGGCCCCTTGTGCTTTATTTTTGATATGTTATGGTTTATGTTCAACTCCTTAGTAGGTGTTAAATCTTTGACAGCTGATGTTTAAGTCTTGGAGCCACCAAGACGCGGGAATGCAGCTGGTATCTAGTCTTCCCTTCTAACAGTGGAGCCATATTTTTCTTCCTTGTTCAAAATACCACTTCCTTGTTCAAAATACCAAATGCCATATGCATTTGGTCTATTTTTGGGTTCTTCACATAGTTTCTGTGATGTCTTTTTTTCTCCTATAAAACCTGTTTTAAATTTTGCACATCGCTTGGATTTTAAAAGTAAAGCTACTATATTCATTCAAGCGACATCACTCCTCTAAAGACATGAAAAACATCCAGAGTGTTTGATTTACATGTAGGCAACAGCAAGTGAGTATCCCAGGCACAAACACCCATACAGTTTAATTGTGAGTGTCCATCTGCCCCATGAGCAAACCTTCCAGAAAGGTCCGGTCATAGTAAGTGGCCCTTCCAAGTCAGATACAGGCAAGCAGATGCCTCTGCACTAGGAAGGGCAGGAATATGGGGCATGTCTTGATAACTCTTCTTGTAGTAACTTTGGTAACTTTTCTTGTAGTAGTTTTCCAGGACTATTATAGCTAAGTAGTCGGATGGGGTGGTTTACACATTAGGAATTTATTTTCTCACAATGCTGCAGGTTACAAGTCAGAGGCAAGGTTTCTCCTAAGACCTTGCTCCTTATCTTGCAAGTGGCCAATTTTCTTCTCATGTCTCTACAAGGTCTTCCTTCTGTGCATATCTGCATCCTCATTTCTTCTCATAAGGACACCAGTCATTCTGAATAACAGCCCACCTAAATGCTTCATGTTACCTTATCTAACCTTTATAAAGGCTCTGTCTCCAATACAGTTACATTCTCTACTGGAGATTAAGACATCGATTCATGCACTTTGGGCAAAAAGTTCAGCCCATAAACTCTCCAACATGAAGAATCCGTGCTACTCAACATTAAACCTGGAAAACACCAACTGATGTATCAACCCTGAAAGAGTTTCCTCATGTTATAGATAAGGAGGTGCCACACAGAATAGGTAAGTTTCCTAAAATCACAAGGTTGAAACTACAGCCCAGGTCTCCTGACTGTGAAGTTACTGGTCTTTGGGTAATAACTCCCTACCTAAAATCCAGTGAGGGAGTACTTTCCTAATTAAAAAAACTATAACTTAATCTGTTTCCTATAACAAGATCATATAATATAAAAAAGTCAGACTGATAAGGTTCAGGAGAATTTTCAATGTTACATTAGGTAAAGTAATGGCTTTTTTTATGCTCTGGCCTGCCAGATCCTGGCTTGAATGGTGAGATTCAAAACCATTGGAACCCTGATGTATCCTTTCCTTAGGGTCTAGTGAGTGTGTGACTTAGAGAAGAGAAGCCCACTTTCCACAAGGAGGTCAGCAGGGAGAGAGAGGATCCCTGGTTGCAATTTAATGAGAATGGAAATCTGTTGAAAGGACAGAGAGGGACTAGAAAAATAAAATGGACCACAAACTGTGGACCCCAGAGGAAGGTGAGAACATCAGCAAGCACAGTTTTTGGGGACATTAACATACAATTAGAGGAGGGCAGCAGTTGGGGCAGTGACCCCTACTGTAAAATGGGGTCACTTGAGAGATGGGATGACAGCTCCATGGTTGTCATCCTGTGCTACCTTGTGGCACCTAAGCATTTTCTACCAAATGCTGTTTTTCCTTTTACTACCTTTGCATTTCTTGTGATCTCCACATTTTTGAAAGTGAACCACACTTTAGTTGTGCCCACAAGCAATGCTTAGCCTCGTGTGGACCTCAGGGCTCTATTTGTTTGGCCTCTCCTTGCCGGCACTGATGGATCTGACTGTGGGATACTGAGAGTTATGAGGAAGAGTGATGAGGAGCAGAGGAGAACCTCAGAGATTTGTTCCTCCTTCACTGCTGCTGCAATGACATTCAAAGGCCGGCACTGCTGCTGAGATGTTCCATTAAGGGATCGATGATTCATATTCATCCTTATCTGGTCATAGAAATGACATTGGATTCTGATGCTTTAAAAAAATTAGAAACCGGGCGTGGTGGCGCACGCCTTTAACCCCAGCACTCGGGAGGCTGAGGTAGGCGGAGCGTTGTGAGTTGGAGGCCGGCTTGGGCTACAATGTGAGCGCAAGGCTGGCCTGTGCTACATAATGCGACCCTGCCTCAAAAAACCAGGGCCAGGAGTTTGGCTCAGTGACTTAAGCACCTGTTTGGCAGGTGCGAGGTTATGAGTTCAAGCCCCGGTGCCACCAAAAAAAAAAAAAAAAAAAAAAAAAAAAAAAAGTTGGATTTTAAGCAAGAGCTTGTTTATGTAATTAGTATCCTGGATACCATGTATCATATAGCTTGGGGCAGGAAAGGAACAAGTAAGAGAAAGTATCCCCTACTTTCTCAACCCAAAGAATGAGTCCACCAGAGACACTCATAATGTGGCACACTACAGTGGATTTGGGATTATGGCTGCAGGATACCTAACTAGCACTTCCAAATGCCAGGTCCTATTCTAAGTACTTTATGTTATCAACTCATTTAACTATCTTAACAACTCTTCAGAATTCACTACCGTTATCATCCCCCTTTCACAGACAGGGAAACTGAGGTTGAGTGGCTTATCTAGCACCAGAAATGGGTCTGGAATCAGGGGTTTGTGTGCACAGCCATGAGAGTGTTCCATTTTCCTCAGACACATTTTTTCTACTTGACTGTCAAGTTCAGATCTGCTTGGGAACCCTGCTCCTTCCTCGGTGTATCCTGCTGCTTCTCCAGTGGTCTGCCCAGCAGAGATTCCTCCCATCCAGTGCTTTGGAGGAGGGGCTTTCACTTCAGCTTTTCCAGCTCATCCTCACCTCTCCCCACATCTTTTCCAAATGTGCAGATTCTCATGATTCAGGAAGGGACTGTCCAGAATATTATGACATTAAACAAACACACAAACAAATAAACAAACAAAAACAGAAGAGCAGGAGCTGTAGAAGGTAGTTCTGATTGGACTCTTTCTTCTCTAAAGCTTAGAATTTGGGGAGCTATTTAATGGACACAAGGTACCAGGCATGGTGACATGTAGCTGAAATCTCAGCACTCAGGAGGCTGAGGCAGGAGGATCGCCATCGGTTTGAGGCCAGCCTGGGATAAATAAATAAGTTCAAAGTCAGCCTGAACTACACGAGACCCTGTCCCAAAAATTTGCACCCCCTGAGGCTGGAGCTATAGCTCAGTGGTATAGCGCCTGCCTGGCAAATGCAAGGTTCTGAGTTTGATTCCCAGTACCCCCCCCAAAAAAAACCCTGAACCTCCCAGAAAACCTCAAATAAGTGGATAGGTACAAGGTGACATCAAAGAACCACACTCACCCACCTGTCCAAGTTGGGGGGAATGATACCTCTTAAAGTCTGTGGATCTAAGGTCTGGATGTTAACTGTCTTCTTACCCCTTTAAATGTTCTGAAAGCCTATAATTATAATTTATCTAAATGCTAGCAGATAGAGTAAATTAAAATATCCATAAGGTGGGTCAGCTATGTGGAAAAAGGAAAGAAAGAAACAGGAAATGACAGAATGAAACAGCTGCCGCATTAAGCTGTTAGAAAATTCAAGAGCGCCAGCCTGTTATTTCCAGTACGTTTTGCTCTGCTGCACCATTTCAGAGCTCTGTGGAGAACAAGATGCTAGACTCCTAATGAAGATAGATTCCAGCTGTTAAGATTCAAAAATGGAACAAGAGAAACTCCCAAGGGACAAATGGAGAAATGGCTGGGCAGAGATGCTGGGGGAAGTGAAAATTAATTATAGTAAAACTGATTTTCATAAGACAGCACCCAGAAGATCGTCAAAACAAAAGGTAGGCAGCACTGGTCTGTCTCCATCACGGATCAGGAAGACCTTTCCTCTTCTTTATAATGTTCCTGGAAAAGTAACTCTGTATCAGGAGCTCAGAGTTATAGCAGCCTTTGTGGTAGGAAAACAGAAGCTCAGAAAGGAGCAGACAGAGCCATTGTGAAGACTGGGCACTTAGTCCACTGGCAAAGAGGAGGGAGTGGGTGGTAGGGGTTTGAAAAACATGAAGATGGTACACATGGGGCTTTAAAAAAATCATTATTATTCTATTCAGAAAAGGACAAGGTATGCATAGCTTAGAAGCACAATGCCATTTTTTTTTGTTTGTTTTTTTGTCTTTTTGAAACAGTCTCACTATGCAGTTCAGGCTGGCCTTGAGCTCATTTCGTAGCCCAGGCTGGTCTCGAACTCACAACAATATTCCTGCTTCAGCCTCCTGAGTGCTGGAATTACAGGTGTATGTCACCATGTCCAGCTACAATTCCATGTTTCACGTGCGTTTGATGAGAGGAACCTGAAGTAGGTCTAAAATGATGCTGCTAAAGGACTGCTGACTTTCTGCTCAAGTACAGTAGCCCTTTTGCATCGCGTATTTTTTTTTTTTTTTGGTACCAAGGGATATCAAACTCATGACTTCGCGCTTGCCAGGAAGGGACTTATGCAGCCGAGCTAAATCCCCGGCCCTCTCCATCGCGTATTCTGATGGCCAGAAAACATAATCCTTCTACCCCCAGAAGAGTTGCTCAGAGTCTTCTGCCTTTACTTCCTCCCCCTCTTCTCCTCCTGTTCCTCTTCCTCTTCTTTTCCCTCCTTCTCCTCCCTTCTTCTTGCTATGGTTCAGTTCTTCTCTTCCTTATTTTTGGCTTTTAAAATATTTTTTCTTCTTCCCTTGGTTATCTTGCATTACCTTTGTCCTTTCTTTTCCTCTTTAATTCCAGTCCCTGCTAGGTCTCACTCTTCTGTGAAGTGGGGCTGGCAGAATCATTGCATTCGCTCTTCCCTCCCTTCCCCCTTCCTTTTCTCTGTTCTCTTTCTCTTCTATCCTTCCTTTCTTCTTTGCATTCTCTTTATCCCTCCTTCATTCTTCCCCCTCCTTCACTGACAGTATTCTCTTTTCCTGAAGAAGCATTTCCTTCTGTTAACTCAAATCCTTCCTGAGTCTGCCTGCACAACTAGTGATAAAAAAAAAACATATCAGTACATGTTTGTAGTATGCAATGATTACATTCATTGCGGGGAGTTGGCTCATGTACGTAATGCATTTTAATTCTTTTTGTGGTCCCTTGTCCTCCCCCTCACCTTCCCTCCATCTCTTGGTCCCCTTCCTATTTGGAAAAGAATTGCCTCCCTATTTCCTATGAGCCATCTTTTATTTTGCTCTTTAATTTATTTATATGTTGGGTTTCTCATATAAGAGAAACCATTCAGTATTTAAGCTCATGTGTCTCATTTATTTCACTTAGCATTATGGTCTCAGGTTGTGTCCGTTTTCCTACCAATGATTCAGATTTGCCTTCTGTAAAGCAGAATAGTCCTCCATGGCATGACGTTAGTGACCTTTATAGGACCTCTGTGATGGTCCCCTCCTAGGGACAATTATTACAGTGTTTATTTTTCTGTCTCAAGGAGCAAGCCTAGAGTTGATCGGCCACCTCTTCCAGCAGGCTGACCAGATTTCAGCAGAGCGTACACAACATCAGCGTGTAACCTCAGCCATCAGGAGAGGGCTCCATGGTCACTTTCTGCATCCCAGCAGGGGCCAGGGCCTGTCACTTTTTTGGATTCCTCTTCAACTGCCCACGGGAAGCCTTGACTTAGAGTCTTGGCTCCTCCCCTTACTGTAATGTTAGGTGTAAGTTGTCAATGGCCGGTTCACAAGGTGAGGGAGAGGAAGGCCCATTTCTGCCCGCTTTGGCTCCCTCCACCACTGCCCTCCCTGGGAATGAGACCAGGAAGCTTCTGGCTTATTGTGGCGGCGCCTGATTGGTGGATCAAGGAGAGAGAGTCCTGGATGTCGGAAATGCAGCCGGACTACCGGTTGCCTTAGTAACTGAAGAAGCTCCAGACCCATTCTGTTGCCCACAGGTGCTGAGGGTGTGTGGTTCTGGCCAGTACAGGGACACAAACCCAAGTTCCTTTAGGAAGCCTTCCCAGATTGATGAGAAGAGATGGGGTACCCCAAATGGCCTTAATTCCTGTCTGGGAGGAGCAGCCTCACTTCTTTTTCTTATCTTCGACCCCCCACTCCCCCCGTGAGGATTGAACCCAGGGCCTTCCCAATGAGCTATATCCAGCCTTTTAAAAAAAAAAAATTAGGACTGAAGCTTGCTAAATTGTTAAGTTGCCTAGACTGGGTTGGAACTTGTGACCCTCCTAGTTGCTGGCCCCAGTACATTTCTCATCCTTAAAGTAAAAATTCGCTTGCATTTGACATTGGTGGAGGAAATACTTTTATTTTATGGGTCAGTGTAATCATTTAAAATAAATGAAGTCTGAAAACCTTGGCAGTCAGCCTTTTTCTTACTTCTCTATCCTTGGCTTTCTCTGTGAGAAAAACACTTTTTCTGCTTTTCTTTTGCAAGTATACTTGTTAGACATTTGTATTTTGATATTTGGGTGCCCATGGTGTGCTGCGTCTCATGAAGAAAGATTTTATCCTGAATTCCTGCCACATACTGAAAAATAGAGGCAGGTTACCCACTTTCTATTTTCAGATACATTGAAAAGTTCAGAGAGAACACAGCAGATATACTGGAATATACTGAATGCAGTGAAGTTACTTACCGTGGGAGTGGGGTTGGCCTCTGCGAAGAGCGTCTCATTCCTAATCACAGTAGGAGAAGGATAATAGATCTGTTTTTTCTCCTGGGTAGCTGGTGGGTACTGATAGGGGTGATACAAGCAGACAAACAGGGCAAGTGGGAAAATGTGCCAGACCTTTGTGGATATCCTGAAGGTGGCCAAGTTTCCTTTTCCTAAGGCCTTTTAATTGTGTGTATGTATGTGTGTATTTTATCAAGTAATCAAAAACATTTGGGGTTAAGTTTGGAAATTAATACATCAAGAATCTCATTTATGCTACCTTGAAATTTAAAAGGATAAAAAAGCAACACAATTATTAAAGAATGTGGGTTTGAAAGTGGTTTCAAAGGAGGAATTCCGACATCCCGATCTGTGTGGCAGTGGAGACACACAGACTCCCCTGGAGATCCCTTTGGAAAGCAGTCTTCACTGGGATGTGTAAATTCTGGCAATCAAAATTAATCCATCCTTCCTTTTTCCTCTCCCCTCATCCTCTCCTGCCTTTGTCTCACTTTCAGAAAGTCTTTGGGGATATGGCTTAATAGATTCATTTTATTTAAGCTGCTTTGAAATATAAAAATATACAAATATGCAGTATATAAACTTATGTATTGTCAAATTTGTAACCAAAATTCTTCATCTTTATTGACTACATCCTGTGTTGTTTAGATTCTTTTGTTATTCAATTTATTTTATTTAATTAAAAAAATTTTTGGGACAGGGTCTCACTATGCAGTTTGGGCTGGTATTGAACTCACTATATAGCTCAGGCTGGCTTCGAACTCACAGCAATCCTCCTGCCTCAGCCTCTCGAGTGTGAGATTGCAGGCATGCACCACTATGTCCTGGCTGTTCTTAAATTTAAGTTAAAGCTATTTTAAACTGTTACATAAAAAGGTCAAAACTGTGCATATTTGAGGCCTAATGTGATATTCTCTACATGTGTACATTGCATAATGTTTAAATATAGGGCAAATATATCTTTCTCCTTAAACATTTATAATTGTTTGATGGCGGAAGCATTAAAAAATCCTTTTTTCTGGCTTTTTGAAATCCATAGTACCTTTTTCTTCTCTATAGTGATGTACAGATTAAAATAAGCTATAAGTGCTGTATGTTATGGAAAAATTACATAGATAAAAATGAAAATGTTGAACAAAATATTTTCCTGATGATTTTGAATTATAATTCGGGAAATAATTATTATTATTTTTTTGGTACCAGGGATGGAACTAATTTGGGAAATTAAAAAAAATCTTTATTTTTGCCACTTGTAATTTGTTGAAATTACTAATGTTCTTTAAAAAAAATTTTTTTTAGCATTTATGCTGTTAATGAAGTGTATATATTGAATCACATGGGATTGCCAGAAGTTTATGAGTTTTTTGGGTCAAAAGCAGTCAAATATTAGTATTTCCAAATAAGTCTGCCTTACATCTGAATAGGGAAAATGTTACTAAATATTTTAAAGTAGATTCATTTTGGATATAAATGGTTGCCTCCAAAGGTATTGATTTTATGAGTTAAGATTTTATATATTTGGATTGACTTGTAGCAGAGCCCATTTATACTTTAGCAGGCTTTTCTGTTTTGCACATGTGTGGTATGATATCCTGACTAAAAATTCAGGAATTTAAGGGCAACTAGAAATCTTTCAGCACATGTCATTCGCAGCATTCACTGCAATCCTCCCTGACAAGTTGGAGGTTACTGACTTTGAAACTGAGCCAGTGGCTGAGAACCCAGTGTGTACTTTTTCCATGACCCTTAAAAACTGGCCTGTTTCCTATTAATGATTTTTTTTTTGTCTTGTTGAGACATGTTATGGTCCAGTTTCCTGGTTGATTTCCAGATCTTCTGCCGTTCTCTTTGTACAATTCATTTTCTTTGTGGTGGGTCTTACCAAAAGATACCATGTACAGAAGAGGGGCTTCTGGAAATTATCATGTTTCAGCAACAAAATTGTTTAAACATCTGACAATCATTTGTAACCAAACATCTCTGGTCTCATCCATGGAAAATATCACACATAGCAAAGAAAATTGGAAAGAGCTGGCAGAAGATATCTGTTGAGTTTGCATTGTGTACCGTTCAAATGGGTTCCTGGGGGACCTCAGACCGAGGTTATTTTTTACTTCAGTTTAAGTAGCTGGGTGTGTTCCTTTCTGCAGAGAGTAGAGGATCAGAGTCTGGCTTTGAAGGTGAATTTGAGAAATCAATTAGTCCGTCTTCCACCCCTCTGGAAATTCAGCATCATGATGGACAGACAGTTAGACTCCAAGGGGCAAAAAGAGCTGCTTTTGAAATTCGTAGGCAGCCAGGGGCCAGCATGCTCCGGTCCAAATCATCACTGTGCCGAAGGCCCTGCAGAAATACAGCCCCATATGATTTGAACTAATGTTTTGTCAGCTTTGGGGGTCACCAGCTAAACTTGTCTTTTATTTTATTTTTTTCGTACCGGGAATCGTACTCCTAACCTTGTGCCTGCCAGGCAGGTGCTTACACCACTGAGCTAAATCCCCGGCTAAACCTGTCTTTTAAAATCCCTGTTTAAGAACTTTGAATTTTTCTTGTCTGCAAGAGTCCATTGACTTACAGATTTCTTTTTCCCCTTCTCCCTTTTTAATTAGAAAGTATATCCCTCGTGGGCAATTGGTCCATAGACACATCTCACATTGATCCCCTATTTACTTCCCCTTCTCCTCCTCTCCCTCCCGTCTCTCCCCATCCCTGGACACTTCCTATCTTCATAACGTCTCTCTCCCTGTTTCCTGTCATCTAACTTTCATTATGCTCTTTAAATTATTTATCCTTTGGGTTTTTCATATAAGAGAAATCATGCGATATTTAATCAATGTCTAATTTATTTCACTTAGCATTATGATCTCAAGGTACATCTATTTTCCTACAAATGACTCAGATTTAACCTTCTTTATGACTGAGTAGAATTTCATTGTAGAACACCACACTCTCATTATCCATTCATGTGTTGATGGACACATAGGCCACTTCCAAGATTTAGCTATTATAAATTGGGCTACTATAAACATAGGTATGCATATATCTCTATAATATGATATCTTTAACTCTTTCAGGTTACAAGAAATACAGCTGGGTGAAATGGAATCTCCATCGTGATTTGCATTATGGTTGCAGTAGTTTACAGTTCCACTAACAGCGCAGAAGTGTTTCTTCTTCCCCCACAACCTCGCCAGCATTTGTTGTGTTTTTGAGTTTTTGGTGATGACTTTCTTTCTAGAACAAGACAGAGCCTCAGTTTTGTTTTGATTTGCTTTTTTCTCATGGCAAAAGATGCTGGTCTCTTGTCCTAGTTTTGTTTAGGGCAATTTTTCCAGGTTTGTTTGAAGTGAGATAAGAAAAATCTGCCCCAAATCCTAGTTTGGGAATGAGACTTTGAGGCCAAATTGATTTAATCCTAGGTGTGACCAGTCTTTAGCTCACAATGCCATTTCCATCTCATTTAAATACATGGAACTAGGTAGGGATAAGAATATTTTACAGCTTTTCTTAGGAACTAGTTCTGAGTGGAATAGAAACAGCTACATTTTCTTTAGTGGAAGGAATGGTGAAATTCTTTGTGGAGTCTGATGGGCTACATGCTTCTAGTATATAAATCACACTGTTATTAATGTAATCTGCAGTATGAAAACTTTGGGGGTAATTAGCAAACAAGTCAATCACCCACAAGAGACACAACCAGAGAAAATCAAGCTTCGTTAGTTTCCTCAGGATGAGAAACTCCTGCTGAATAATTATAGTTGTCTTAATTGAACCTCAGGTGGCAATTTTCTGCGTATAAACTGAGGAGGAAATAGATTTCTGCTTTATTCTTGGGATCTTGTACTACTTAATGTATCAAATGCTTTTATTTACAGAAATGTGCTTACATGTCTTTAAACCAGAGCTACTGAATATTTTCTGAAGCTTTCTCTGCGCTGGGACAAAATATCTGAAACCAGTAATTTAAAGGAGGAGAAATTCATTTTGGCTCATGGTTTTAGAGGTTGCAGTCCATGGTTGGCTGGCCCCAAAATAGAGACATCATGATGGAGGGTCATGATAGAAGACATCTGTTCAGTTCATGGCAGCCAGAAACAGGGGAGGAGGGAAGAGCCAAAAAATGAGATACACCCTTCAAAGTCACACCCACAGGGGCCCCACCTCCTGCAGCTCAGCCCCAATTCCTAATAACTCATTCAACAATGAACTCATCAATGGGTTGGACCATTGACAGTAGCTCCTGTGATCTAATGGTCTTCTGAAAGCCACACCTCTGAACATATGAGACTTTTGGGGGACATTTTCGATGATCTAAACCATAACAAATCTCATTAAAAATAAAGAGATGAAATTCATTTTAATGCTAGACTTTAAACTAATATATCCAAAGTAATCATGTCAATGTGCTGTATTAAAAATCTTTAATGAAGTAGTTTACATTTTTTGTATAAAGTGTTAGAAGCCAGTGTATATCTTATGTGTATGGTGCACACCAGAGGGCTATCAATAGCCTCTCTGGCAGGGAGATAGCCGCTGCTGAACTTGATAGTACAGCTTTCAATCTGTAATGAATCTATAGTTAGGTAGAAGAGTTTAGAGAGGAGGGAGAAATAGAGCAAGAAGGAGAAAAAATAAAAGTCCTCAAAGGATAAAACCAATCCATGATGCCAAATTCTCCAGAGTAGCCACCAGTCTGTGCATCATTTCAACTTTGAACCTAAAGCATCGGTTTCAAGCTTGACTGAACACTTCAGCAGGAGATTCTGATCCAAACCACCTTGTGTATTCAAAGTCTGCTCTAATTTGAGAAGTGAGAACAGGGAAGGTGGTGTGATCTGGTAGAATAACAGACACTGGAGGCAGGGCAGACAGACCTGAGTTCAGGCCAGCCCGACTCAATCTGTACTGCAACCTTACACAAACCTACTTACTAATGAGGGATCTAAGCAAGGCGATAAAATTCCTAGCCTCACAGGGCTCCAGTGGGCTTACATCAATTCCCCCTACACACAGGCCTCAGTTATCAAGGTGGGGGATGGGAGACACTATTTCTTAGTGCTACCTTCTTTTTTCCACACTTTGTTTTCCTTTGGGGTACTTTATGTAGCCTTTTTTTTTTTTTTTGTCTTTTTGAGCCAGTCTATGTGGTTCAGGCTGACCTTGGGCTCACTTTGTAGTCCAGCCTGGTCTCGAACTTCCAATGATCCTCTTGCCTCAGTCTCCCGAGTGCTGGGAGTATACGCGTGCGCCACCAAGCCGGCTATATAGCCTTTCTTTCCTTCAACTCCCTCTTTAGGGCCTGAACTGATTTCCTACTCTGCATTCCCAGAGCCCCCATTTTTGCAGCAGTCAACATTCATAGGCCTGCTGTGATTGGGGTCATGGATATAAAAATTTTCTGTTGCCTGGCATGGTGGCACAGGCCTGTAGCTCCAGCTACTCAAGTGGCTGAGGCAGGAGGATCGTGTTAGCCCAGGAGTTTGAGCGCAGCCTGGATAACATAGTGAGACCCACCTCTAACTAACTAACTAACTAACTGCTGAAGCAGCAGTATACCACTAATAACAATTCAATTATTGCTTATTCCAAGTCCATGGAAAATATTTCACAAAGTCACAAAATCTGGGGGAAAAAACCCAGCAATGCTTTTATTTTTGACCAATGGATGGCAGCATTGTCTAAGTCACAGATCCGAGTTGCTGTTCTAGCCTAGAATTTTTTTTTTCCCCTCATGGTGGGGATGGAGCCCAGAGGTACTCTGTCACTGAGCTACATCTAGAGTCTTTTGTAAAATTTAGACAGTGGGTCTCGCTAAGTCTCTAAGTTGCCTAAGGTAGACTCAAAATTAAGATTCTTTAGTCTCGGCCTCCCAGCATGCTGGGATTACAGATGCATGCCACCTCACTGGGCTCTAGTAGTTTCCTTTTTCATGTCTTATAAATTACCTGTCATTCTTTCAATCTGAAAGTGAGTTTTTCATCAAAAAGTCTAAAAGGGAGATGAGATTAGCGGTAGGGTGCTTTCCTAGCATGACCAAAGTGCTAGGTTTGATCTCCAGCACCACAAAACAAAACAAAACAACAGAAAGAAAAAGAATAGTCTATAATGTGGGGCTACATTTTCAGCTGCCAACAAGCTGGAGGAAACCCAGGAAACAGCCACTGTCCATTTGAATTCAGGGAGGAAGTTCAGACCTAGAATCAAGGTGTCATTTAAGAGGTGGCTCATTGCAGGCAGGGACCTTGGAGGGTAGATGGCAGGAAAGGCCCAAAGATCAAGATGCAAGAAGTACGAGTGTAGACGTCAGCCCCAAGAGGCTGCATGAAAATAGCTACAGATTCTCTATTGACAGGCATTGCCCACTGGCATTTTGTGGGTTTGCTTGTAACTGGGATGTGGCTACCTTAATCTCATCCTCCCTTAGAAGAGCTGCTGTCTTTGAATTAGGAGAATGTGTTTTGAAAGCAATACTACAGGTTGTTTATATTTTGTCACCTGGAGTTTCTTTGCATGCCTCCCCTGCTCTAATACCCAGTACGATGGTAGCATTCAGGATGACCTCTATTCAACTATTCAAATTAAAGAAAGTCTAGTTATATTTGCTATCTTAGAATTTTTACAGGTGTTCCTTTAAATTTGCTAGTTTTCATCAGGTGGGCCAATAGTATGATTTGGCATGATCAAGAGACTAATTGGAGAACATTTAAAGAATTCAGAAAAGCACCAATGGAAAAATAAAAACCATTCACTAACTTTAAAAGACACACATATCTTGAAAAATAGGATAGAAAACTATCAGTTCTGACTCCAGAGCCATGGACTCAATGAGGAAAAACTTTTGAATTTTAAGTCAAACTGTACGAATTCCATGACTAACCATTCTGATCATCAAAACAACCAAATACTGGGAATCCCATGAATTATCTTAGTTTTTAAAGATTATTTAGTCATTTATTTATGTACTTAAAATTTAGTTACCTGTTATGTGCTATGTTTTGTGCTAGATGGGTGGGGAGAGGGTCGAGTAATAAATAAGTCACAGTCCTCGCTTCGAGACCTTGCAATCTACTGGGCTAACAGAAAAGAGAATCAGTAATGCTAATGTGGTATGTACCACAGTAGGGGATTATGCTATGTTATAAAATAGAGAGAAAGACATCTAACTGTTTAGCACCTAACTGTCCATGTCCTTGCTTCACAGGGGAGTGACACAGCTGAGACTTGGAAGGCAAATAGGAATTATCCGGTTTGGTCCTGGGAAGTTGGGAGGCTATTCCAGGGAAAGAAATGTGCAAAGACATTTACACTAGATTGCTTTATGTTTTTGAGGAATGGCAAGTACTTTGGAAGGAAGCTGGAAGAGAGTGTGAATGTGGACTAGGGGACTGGAGGAGTGATGGGAGGTGAATTTGGACATGGAAGCAGGACTGAGATAACGATGGGCCTTTTATGCCATATTGAGTAGTTTGGAATCGTACCTTATGGGATTTGATGACAGATGGATTGGGGGAGGGTTAAGTGAGTGGGAGAAATGTGTGATGATTCCCAGGCTTCCAATTTGGATGATAGGATGAATGTTGGAAATATGAAGGAGGGGCAAGGTTGTCAGAGAGAGACAATGAGTTTACTTTGAGGAATCCTTCCCAGTGGTATGGAACTGGTCATTAAAAAAGAGATCTAGATTTCCAGCTACAGATTTTGTTTAATGATAATTACTAGTAGTGAGGATTTACTGTATACCTGATTATATATTAATTTTCCTGTTAAATCACTGTAAAAATCCTTCGCAACCACGTTTTTCCAATGAAGATGATAAAGATACAACTAGTCTGAAGTCATACTGCCAGCAAGTGGCAGGTCTGGGATGTGAATCCAGGAGCTGGGGTGAGAATCCAGGTTTACTTCAGTGCCTGTGCTATCAACCACTGCATTCTACAGGAACCATCCTCATGGAAATGTAGTCAACTCAATAGATATAGCTGAGACTTTCAGGGGCAGGATACAGAATAAGAAGGGCAGAGAGCTCCATATCCATTTGCAGGGCAAGCAGCAGAAGATAAGCTCACAGAGAGTTGGAAAACATTGCCACAGAGGAAAAAGGAAAAGATACTGTCCAGAAACCTGAGAGGTGAATTTCAGGAGGGAGGGCTCGACAGTGGCACAGATCGCAGAGAGCTAAGTTAGGACAAAGACTGAGCACTGTCTTTAGATTTATACCCCGATGTCTTTGGGGCACCAGCTCCACGTTTTTAGCTAATGGAAAACATGCACATGGGTGTCTCATTGCCTTCTGAGTTCCTTTTTCATTGGAAGTATTACTATCTTTACAAACATCCAGAATACGTATTGCAGATAACCTTTGATATCCTTGTCCTGCATGGCTGCCAATGATCAGACACTGTTGGCCCTAACTTGACAACATTTCTCCTCTCTACACCTCTGTCTTCATGCCCTCTGATGATGACCTGGTTCTTTGTTTCCACCTACACCACTGTATTTCTGCTCTGAGTTGTTCTGCCTTTGGTTGCTTGCCCAATGAATCCTAAAGTCGAACCGTGCCATCCCCACACCCCAGCTCAGAAACCTCAGCGGCTCCTTGTTGTTTAGGATATACATTCTCAATGCTTATTGAAGGCTGTCTCTGAAAAGGCTCTGGCTTATTTTTTCAAGGCTCCCCCTGCCCCATGCATGTTATATTCCTTGCAATGTGTTTCCTATCCATACCTGAATAAATGCCTTGCTTCCTGTGTTTGATACTTCAGATGTATTGCTGAGGCCAATCCTTCTACCTGACTGGATTTTCCTTTCATCTTTGAGGTCCAAATTCTATCTTTCAAAGGTCATCTGAAATATTTTCTCTGCAAAGATTTTCTTGATCTCTTTCACCAGAAATTATTTTGAATTTTCTCTGACTTCAATAAATAGGGCAACTTCCCTGTACTTCTCTTAGGGCAATTCATACTTCCTATCTTATTACTGCTTGGTATATATGTCTTGATTTACTTGTAGAAGCCAAAGTCTATTTCTTAACTATTTTCATATTCCTTATTTTTTTTTGTCTTGTAGTGTTCTGTATGCAGGAGTTTTGTTGAATATTTTTTTGTTGAATGAATGGGTAGATGGCTGATGTCACTGTCAGGGTCTGTGCTAATATCTCTGGTCACTTTCTTCTTAATCTCTTCAGAGTGAGCTTTGTTAGTTCCTTGACTTCTCAGCTAGGTGTTGAAAAACTATAACTATAGTTCGAGAAATGTGATTTTTTAAGCATACATACTATATTTACTAAATACTTTCACAGTTTATTTAAATGTATTTACAGAACTATTCCTTCATAAGTTATATTTCTGACATCCAATTCAGGTAACTGCCTCTTGGGTAAGACAAATAGTGATAGTCTCAAAAGAAAAAAGCAGCTCGTTAGTATACATAGATACAAATTTGCTTCATTATTTAGCCATCTTTGCCACAGACTACCTGCTAACAGTTAAATTTTGACATGGACACCATTTTTAGTTGAGAAGTTCAATTTTGTAAAAAGTTTATTTTTTAGAACAGATGCAATCCAAATGTTTTCTGCTTCATGTTTTGTTTTATAAGTGGATTTTATTTTGGCATGGTAAAGTTTACTAAATGCGAGAATATGACTCAGTTTCCTGAGAAACTTAATGTTGTAGCTTCTATCAAAGATAGCTAGCATAAGGTGACAAGGAGCCATGAACATACCTGAAAGTACATTCACAGTTCTAGCCAACCCTGCCAACCAGTTCCAAAACACTCAAAACAGACTCAGCAAATTCTCACAATTCCTATCCTGTTACTTCAGCAGGTAGGCTGGTAGTAGTGAAGGTGATCTCCGTCTGTTGGCTCCTCTATCTAGGACACATGCAGATGACAGGAGGGGACGTGCTCCCATCATGCAAAGCTTGCTTGGGACTGAGTTTCTACTTTAGATGCAGCCCCCCTCCCCAGACACGCACACCTGCAATGGCTTCTGTGAGTCAGTACCCATGAACCATGTCATTTAAGTACAGTACGGTAATTCAGGACAAATAACTTGTTTTTCCCCCAAAATGTGAATTTTGAGTAGTGTCAATTTCTGTGACCCTACAGAAAGGCTTGAGTAGATATTTGGCTCCTCAGATGTGCTTTTAAGAACTATAATTTCCTGTTTGGGAAAAAATATGCAGTTCTTTGGGGTGTCTCTATATCCAGTCTGGTTATTCTTGAGCGGTTTCATGCAGTTACCCGCTGCAGAGACAACACTTAGAGCGTGCCTTGGAAGGCAGGTGGATATAAAAGCAAAAGGAAAAGATATTTGCCTTGGGGTGGAATGAAATGGGATGGAATTCTGGATCCCTTGGAAATATCTTCATGTTTGGTGACTGTATAACATTTCCATGTTTTCCCTTGAGCCATAGATAGGACCAGATGAGGGAATTAGAAGCCATAGCCAGGACACTGGACCTAGTTTGGTGGTGCCTGTCTGTCCTGCTTGTGAAATTCAGTCTGGAGTGTGGAGTTTCCATGGCTGGCTGGGCCTTCTATCCTGCCTGGATCTCTCTGGCCTGCTGTGGCCTTTGAGGGTATTTTCCTCTCCAGCCACGTGTGGGTGAACTGGTTGTTGAACAAAATGCAGTGGAACTGAAGGGAGGGATAGATGGAAAATACCTAATGTTGTTACATTTATTTAGGTTCCAAAGTCGTTTGAATCTTATAATTTGAGCACACGGGCAGCTGGAGTTCTGAGCTTCTTACTAGCTTGGGCAGAGCTAAATCGCTCCTTTGGAATTAAAAAAAAATAAGACTATTTATTGTATTGCTTTCTTTGCCAGATCCCATACCAGACTGATAGCAGACAAAAAATTAAATTTCTCTAGGTTGTCTCCAATGAAGATAACGTGTCTTTTCCAGCTGCTTCTTTCCATCCTTTCCTACCCACCTCTCGCCCGCCCTCTACCCTGTGATATCCTAGCCAGGACCAGTTGTGAACCAAGGTGAATGCGACCTCATTAAAATGCAAGACACCTTTCATCTTGGGGGAGGGGAGCATTGGAAAAGGTGCCCACCACCTTCTGCGCTCCTTGATCAGGTGTTGTAGGGGCTGCTGGATTGATACTGTACCCCCCGTGTGTGCCCATTTTTCACATATGAAATTTATAGACTAAGAAGTACTAGCTCTAGTACCACCTTTCTGATAGTTTACCTGGCATATCGGGCTTCCATTCTCCCTCTCTTCATCTTCCTTTTTACTCAGTCTCTGGCTTTTCACACTGACACCTTCCTACACAGAACCTGAAGGGAGCGATTTGGAATCATTTTCACCGCAAATCAGTGGATCGACATATACTCACAATTTTTTACCTCCTATTTTAGAGGAATTTTTTTGTAAGTATTTTTCTGTAACTATTCTAGTAACCTTTCCTTAATTCACTATGGCTTTGAAGTTGTGTGCTACACATCTTTCCCTTCAATTAACACCCTTCCTTATTTCCTTCCTTCCTTTCTTTCTTCTCCTTATTTCTTTCCTTCTTGTCACTATTTTTCTGGTACTGGGAATTGAACCTCAACTCTTTTTAGCTTTGAGACAGGGTCTCACTAAGTCACTGAGTTGCCCAGGCTGGGCTTGAACTAGTGACCCTCCTGCCTCAGCCTTTCAGAGTGCTGAGATTACAAGACAAGTGCCAACCAGTTTCCTGTACTCTTAACCTGTGTCTAATGCCTTTGCTTGCTGTTCATTATGAGCTTGAAGGTGAGGAGGGAGGGTCTTGATTTTAGGATAGAAAATTAGATGAGGGGGCCTCTTTTTAAAGGAGGGACTCAGATTAGAAATACTTTTTGTGCTATGGTCAACTGAGGTTTAGAAATTTTACAGAGAGACTGGGATTAAAAATTCAGATTTAGAACTGATGTTCCAAAGACTCCAAATTTCAATTCGTGGCTATAACACAATAGGCTGTCTCACTAAGCAAGCAAAAGAAACCAAACTTGAAGGCTTTAGATGAGATCATGAAGAATGACTTTCTGAAAAATAAATTCTATTATATCTCTAAGGAGACAATTACACCTTCTATGATGATATTGAATGATATGTATGTAATATTCAAACCAATATAAGGAATTGAAAAGAGCAAGTTTGGAAATAATGTTTACAAAATGCCATGTAGTTTGTTAGTCTTTGCAACAAAACATATTTTTCTATGTATAATTACTTCTGTATGCTTGTGAAGAAGGCGTTGCTATTAACTCATTTTGGGAATAAAGGAACTGAGGCTAGAAAGTTTGGATTAATTACTCCAAAGTCACACACAATGACTGAGACAGTCTAGGTCATCTGATTTTGGATCTAAGTCTCTTTATGTATATTTAAGTGTATATTTGGGTGAGCATATGTGATAAACACGAACAAAAGTGAACGCCTGCACATTCAGAACATTTTCTTTTCTCCATTTTAGAAACAAATAGATTTCTTGGATGGACAGCTGCTTTTGTTCAGTGAAATCCACTGATAGCAAGGGAGGCCTGAATGATGGAGCTACATGGTAAGGACGAAGAAGTGCTGAAGAGACAGGAGAATATTTCAGAAAAGGAAGCAGGCGAGGAGATGACAGCAAGTGCAGATAGAGACTCCAGAGAGAAATTTTGGGTGTTTGGGGGGAGTGTGAGATGTGAAATTGATAGCAAGTCTGTGTTCTCTGAGAGAGTAGGAAGGGAATGGGGAAAGAGAGTCCTGAGAAGTTTTATTTTTATTATGAGTGGAATGTTCCCTTGGTGGCTTTTTAAGAAATTGCAGCAAAGATTGTGTTGCTTTTCAAATCTCGCTGAAGGCTAACTTGTTCCTTCTTTGGATTCAGTGCTTCTCAGCAGTTGGCCCAGCTTTGCATGTGTTGTAGGAGCTCATTTTCATATGAGTTTAAATTCAATCTTTCAGTCTCCCCTGTGCAGTTAGGTGGGGATAGAGAAGTCAATCATATATTGAATCCAAGGTCAACAATGCCGAAGAGGACTCGGAGAAGCAGTTTCTCAGAGGGCAAAGGAAAAGTTTCTTTCTTGTCTCCTTGGTTGTGTTGTTGGAGGCCAGGGTCAACCCTTGAACCAGGCTCAGGTTTGCATTCTGAGGGTCTTTACATCAGGCATCTTAAAGCCCATAAATTCTTTTTCATGTTAATCTGATTCTCTTATAATTGCTAATGAGTATTAATTTTTTTATTCACAAGAAGAGAGATAACATGGCTCTAGGGGAGATTTTCTTTTTTTTAATTTTTTCTCTTTTCATAGCTTATGGTAAGCATGGCATAATAGCCTGGGCAGCAGTGCTGCAGGTCATAGGTATGGGAATTTGCTGCCTTAGCGAAGCCACTGACCTCATCCCAGCAGAGAAGCCACTGAGTCTCAGCAGAATTAGGAGTGGGAAGAGGAGAGTCTGAGGCCAAAAGTTGAGCCTGGCATATGACTTGTATACACAACTGTGGAGAACTGATACTTTATCTACAAGCTGTCATTTCAGGCATAGGAGCTGAGTACCCACTAATTCTATAACAATGTTCAGAATGGCCTTATCCTGTACTGACTGATAGAGGAAGAGCTTGTAGTTTGAATAGTAGAAGTGACTACTTTTCTATTCCTTGAGCTACTTCCTGTGACAATATGACATGACTATGCTTACAAAGTATGTACATTAACTAGGAAATTGTTGACAAGTTCTGTAATTTGAGGGTATCTTTTCATAGGCTGCATCTCATTTGAGAAGTTTCACTTACCTAAGGTGGCTACTTTGAAATAAACTGCTTATTTGGGTGAATAACCTTTGGTATGTGAGTTTTTATTTTTTGAAACAGGGTCTTGCTGTGTACTTCAGACTGGCCTTGGACTCACTGTGTAGCCCAGGCTGGCCTTGATCTTGTGTCAATCTTCCTGCCTCAGCCTCCCAAATGCTGGGATTACAGGCATACCACAATATGTGAGCTTTTTAAAAAACCACCCACTGTACCTCCAAGTACAGGGTGTCTTGGTTCAATCCTCAGTGCCACCAAAAACAAAACAAAAAAATGTCATCTACATTATTTATGACCTGATTTTGCAGGTGTTCATTGTGTATCAGATAGGACTGCACTGCAAATGATTGTTAAAAAGCCAGGTTCTTTTCTTCCATTTGGGCCACTACAACAAAATACCATTGACTGGGTGACTTACAAACCATAGAAATTTATTCCTCTCAACTTTGGAGGCTGAGAAATCCAAGAGCAAGACAATGGCACATCCAGCTTCTGATGAACGTCTGTTTCATGGTTCATAGATGGCATCTTCTCACCATGTCCTTACATACTGGTGGTGGGGTTCCTCACTGAAGCCTCTTTTATGAGCACATCAATCCAATCAGGAAGGCTCCACCCCCATGACCTTATCATTTCCCAAAATGTCTTACCTTCTAACACCATCACTTTGGGGGTTAAGATTTCAACATACGAATTTTGAGAGACATAAACCTTCAGTGCATACCAAGTCGAATAAAATAAAAATTGTAGTTTCATGGCTCCTGTGCCTGAAAAAGCATATGTCAGCAAGGCTTGATTGTGTCTAGAGGGCCCATCTTCCCCCCAACCCAGCTTTGCCCACTTCCTGGTTGCTTGCAATTTTGTGTATGCCGGCTACATGGCTGTCACTCAGCACAGCGCTGAGGAGACATAAGTCATTGGAGAGGCTGAAATCATTTGGGATCAGTCTGAGAAGTCTTATGACCCTTCTGAGCCCTGGTTTCCTCATCTATAAAGTGGGCATAATAAAATCCCATCCACGGAGTATTATGTGAGTAATGAATTAGTAAAGGCACATTTTCCATGATTAATAACCTGGGCTTCGTAGTTACACCTGGTTCTGTCACTTTCCAAATGACTTGTGGATGTGAACGCTGATAATACTGGATCACAGGTTGCTTGAGATTTAGGATGACAGGGTATACATAAAACATCTAATAGCTTGTCTGACACACAGAGCCACTGAACAAATGATAGTATTTATTGCATAGGATTTTAAAAATTGCATTTAATAGTTTTAATGGAAACGTAATTTTGGGCATGGGCAATGGCAAGAAAAGAGAGCGGGCAGTGTTTCATAAAGGCGGTAATTTGGCAGCAAAATAAGCTCGAGATCCACCCAGAGACATGTGGCTCTTACTCCTCATATCAGAGCTACAGTAAATGTGTAACCAGCAGGAGAGGCTGAGGAAGAGCTTGTCAGCCAAGCAGGAGGCTAGTGCTTGGAAGGGGAGCTCTGATTCTCTGGGAATGCTACGCTTTTGAAAATTTTCTTTTTGTAGATTTATAGTACCTAGCATAGTGATCATGGTATTGCCTTGAATTCTCTTTAAAGTCAGAGACAGTTGACTTGATAGTAGCGAAGACTTCTTTTATGAGGTGGATTCTGTAGTTTAGAGCAAAATTCAGAAATAAGATGGAGTCAAGCTGAGCCATTCTGATTCACACTAAGAAAGAATTACATTCATGTAGTTATTTTTTCCCCCTCTGGTTTACATTGGCTTTTGAAAACAACAGTATAAGTTACAACATTTAAATTTTTTTGTTTTTATTAGTATATGTTTACAGTACATGATTGCATTCATTGTGACAAGCTGGTACATGTAGATAAGATGTCTTACTTCTTTTTATGTTCCATCTCCTCCCTTCCCTACTGGCTGCATTTTTTTTTTCCTGTGCTAACGTCAGTTTCATAATTCTATATTTTTCATATGGGCTTATGAAGTCATATGGAGTACTTGCTAAGTACTAGACATGATGTTAAATGCTGGGTTACAAAGATTAATAAATACTCCTCCATTGGTGAACCCAAGGTCTGGTGGCGAAAAGGACCTGAAGATCACTCACTACACAACGCACTAGGGTCTCACTTACGGAGCTCATTCAGGTTCTGAGGGTAGTGGGCGTCAGTGAGAGTGGCCAAGCTGCGGTGTATGGGAAGGTTTTAAAGTAGTAGTGCTTGAGCAGAAAGCTAGAGAAAGCATGTGACTTCATAAGAATAAGGAGGGTATAGGGGTGTGAGTGTGTGTTTGTGAGCTGTGTGAAGGCCTGGAGGCCATGAATGTCAACAGAAATGAGGAAACGAAACACAGGAAACATTAAAGGACAATTTCTCTCTGTTCATTGAGGCTGTGAGAGCAATTTCTGATGTCTGACTGAGGGAAGCATTTGAAGAATCCTTCTAAAGTGTCTGGTCATGAAAGTCAACAAAGAAAAGGCAACTGAGAGAAAAGCTGTGCTTTCTGCCTAAGTGTCCCTCCCAAGGATCCCTAAAGGGACCTCCCCAGTCCCTACCTCCCTGCTGGCTAAGTGCAGGAGATTAAACCCAGTGCCTTGTGCATGCTGAGGAGGACTGACCAATACCTAAAGATTTTCCAATTGAGGAACCTGATGATCAGTGGGTTTAAGTAATTTGCCTAAGGTCTCTGCAGGTAAGAAACAGAACTGGGTTTTAGACTGATACTGGGATCACTCCAATACACCACAAGTAGCATTTCATGTCTATCTGATGGCTCAGGACTTCGCTCGTCTTAGGTGCACCATTCTGAGCTTGGGAGCTGAGATGTAGCAGCAGCAGGCACAGGAGGCTGAGCCTGTGGGCTGGCCACGGGCAGTGTCCAGACCCAGTGTTTTCTGACTTTGAATGCCTAAGGAGCTTCTGAGTTACTATAGCTGTTTAGAGTTCTGGGTTCTACTTCAAATAACTTGTCATGTTAGGCAGCACCTAGGATGACTTTGTGACAGAGGAAATGTGGTATCCACTTTGATTAACATCACCCTGCACGAAGATATTTATGAATCTGCTTCTCTCTTCCTTCTTTTTCTTTCTTTCTTTCTTTCTTTCTTTCTTTCTTTCTTTCTTCCTTCCTTCCTTCCTTCCTTCCTTCCTTCCTTCCTTCCTTCCTTCCTTCCACTACCTCTCTCCCTTGCTTGCTCCTATCATTGATTTCTTCTTTTGCCTTTTATTTTTCTTGGTGATTTACTTCTCAGATTATAGTGTTAGAAAATGCCCAAAGTACAGAGATTTTGATCAGCTGGGTTTTGAAAAGTGAGGAAATGACCCACAAGCATTAGTCACTCTCCTTATGTGGGTATTCTGTCTCTCCAACAGGAGGAAATAGCAGGGATTGCGTCTGTGTGGCTTTTACAGATCCGTCTGTCCCTGTCTACCTGGAATTAAAAGCCACCCAGGTTCTCTCCTGCCTTCTGATGGTAACCACCCATTTTAGAAAACATCATTCAGCAGAGCAGGCTGGCTGAGATACTTAGCTTTTTGTGTCGTCTCTGTGAATTCGCCCCACAGCATTCTGAAGGGTCCTGGCCGAGGGGAGCGACTTACACTGAGGGATTCTCTTCAGAGCAGCTCTCACCCCTCACATTCCCCATACCTGTGCTGTCCTCCTCCTCCTCCTCTCTGATGCTTCTCTCATCTTGCCTTTCTTTTAAAAACCCTTTTACATAGTTGACTTTTAATTCAGCTCTCCTGGCTGCCATCAGCATATTTTCTAGCATGTCCCCTTTTCTGACCAAGGCGTGGCAGATCTCTGTGAATGATCCAGTGTCCCAGGGAGGCAGTTTCCTTTTCCGGGCCCTGGTGATAGGAGCCTAAGTGTCACAGCCTGTGGACTTCTTTGCATCGCACCACACGAGTGAAGGAGTCCTTCCTGTCTCTCTGCCTTGGTGTGGTTACCTGGATTCTAGTCAGGTTACATGGGTTCAAATCCTATTTGATGACAATAAACTTGGCCAAAATTTTTAACCTCTTCAAGCACCCAATTTCCGCATCTGTAGAACAAGGGTAATAAGGTTTTGTGGAGGATTAAATACCAGAATGCTTGAAATGAGAGAGTGCCTGGTATATGGTAAATGGCTGGGGCAATTGTTGTTGCTATGTGATCATTTTTATTGTTTCTTCAATTCCTTGATTCAAATTCTATCCATTCTGCAAGGCTCAGCTAGAGCTCTGCTTCACCCATAAAGATTTTTCTGTCCACTTAAGGCAGTAGGGAACCCTCCCTTACACTGTCATGATACCTGATGTCCTGGTTACTTTTTCCTCGTTGCTGAGACAAAACACCTGACACTCAGAATAAGGGAAGGAAAGGTTTATTTAGCTTACAGTTTTTGGAGGTTTCAGTCTACAATCAGCTGTCTCCAAGGCAGGGTGGCATGGCACAGGAACAACACTTCAAGGCAGCAACGAACAAAAGCAAAAGTAAAAGGAGCAAGAGCAAGCCTCTTCTCCTCCTTTATATAGTACACAGGACACCCCCCCCCCAGGGTGGGCGTAGCTTCACAAACATCCTTGCCTTCCTTTGCACAGAATGAGGATGTTTACAAAGTAAGACTCCTGGCTCCCTCCTGAGTCTCTCAGCTAAACTTCTGACCTTCTCAAATTGACACAATGGCCAGGTAACTGCTTATGCTCTACACCCCAGGATGTAGAGCTGCTGCCTTACTTAATTAAGCTGCTAGACTTCTCAAGTTGACACAATGTATAAACCCTAACAATCCACCCCTTGTCAACTTGAGAAACAGATGCATTTCTATAAATCAGCCT
>RJWM01026268.1:6592-28359 GCA_004363535.1 Dasyprocta punctata | reverse complement strand
CAGGGCCAGCCTGAGCTACATAATGCAACCCTGCCTCAAAAAAACCAGGGCTGGGGAATTTGGCTCAGCAGCTTAAGCGCCTGCCCTGGCAAGCGCAAGGTTGTGAGTTCAATCCCCAGTGCCGCAAAAAAAAAAAACAAAAAAAAAACACTAGGGCTGAGAGTTTGGCTCAGTGACTGAAGTGCCTGCCTGGCAGGCACGAGTTTATGAGTTCGATCCCCAGTGCCACAAAAATAAATAAATAAGCCGGGCGTGGTGGCGCACGCCTTTAATCCCAGCACTCGGGAGGCTGAGGTAGGCGGAGCGTTGTGAGTTCGAGGCCGGCTTGGGCTACAACGCGAGCACAAGGCCGGCCTGAGCTACATAGTGCGACCCTGCCTCAAAAAACCAGGGCCGGGAGCTTGGCTCAGTGGCTTAAGCGCCTGCCCTGGCAGGCGCAAGGCTGTGAGTTCAATCCCCGGTGCCGCAAAAAAAAAAAAAAATAAAAAAAAAATAAATAAATAAATAAATAAAGTTTCAGATCTTGTAGCATTGGGTTATTTCCTTGGGTTACCATAACAGATTGCCACAGTCTGGGAACTTTAAATCAACAGAAACCTGTTCTCTCACATTCCTGGAAGCCTGAACCACGTGGGCAACAGACAGTTCCTTTGCAGAGGAGCCAAGCAGACATTCCTCGGCCAGGAGATTCACCACCTTGTCTCTGCCTCCTTCACCACACCATGGCCCCTTGCGTCTGTGTCTCTTTTCCTCTTCTAAGAACTCCAGTTGTACTGGGTTAGGCTTCTCCCTCATCCAGCATAGCCTCTTCAAAACTAATCCCATCTGCCATGACTCTTGTTCCAAACAAGGTCACATTCTGAGGTATTGAAGGATAGGCTCTTAAAACAGTTTCTGAGAGAACAATGCAACTCGTCACATTAATCAAGGCCCAAGGGGATGTGTATTCCTTGAGAGAGTGCCCAAGCCTCCAGAAGCTGAGTTAGTTTCTCCAGAAATTGGCAGTTTTGAACACATAATACCAGCATTCTGGGAGGCTGAGGCAGGAGGATCACAAGTCCAAGCCTGGCCTAGGCAACTTAGTAAGATACTGTATTTTATTTTATTTTAAAGATAATAAAATCCAACAAAACGTAACAGAACGAAGTCAGTCAAAACAAAGCAGTAGAACTGGTACAGAACTTGAAAGAAAGATACTATGAAGCAATAGTTACTATAGTATATCTTGTTATTTTCAGAATAGTGGACTATTCCAACAGGTATAGTAAAATCAAACCAAAAAAAAAAAAAAACCACAATAAAACCTGATAGGTCCCAGCACTTGGGAGGCTGAGGTAGGAGGAGCGTTGTGAGTTTGAGGCCGGCCTGGGCTACAACGCGAGCGCAGGGCCGACCTGAGCTACATAGTGCGACCCTGCCTCAAAAAACCAGGACTGGGAGTTTGGCTCAGTGGCTTAAGCCCCTGCCCTGGCAGGTGTGAGGTTGTGAGTTCAATCCCCAGTACCGCGAAAAAAAAAACAAAAAAACAAAAAACCTGATAGGTTCTGTTAGCCTGGGGCTTAGCATCCCCCCAACTTGGTACTGGACCCAGAGAAACAACTTAGCTCTCCAAGAGTAAACTCCACGTTTTCCTTCTCATTCCAGAGATAAACCTTCCTCTCCCTTTTGCGCCTGTACCAAGCCCTCTCCAATCCCAAGACTCCACAATCCCCCAAGCCTCCACCCCCAGACCCCAGTAAATCATTCTGTCTCCTGCTTTATACAGGCAGGTGCTCCCTCAAATCACCTGTCAATATGTCATTTTTCCCACCTCCCAAACTCCTCCCCCAGCCAAAGTTGATAAAGGTAACTACACTCCTCTGTTCTTGTTGAGAGCTTTTACACCCCCTCCTGGCCCCTAAAGCTCTCCCATGCCCTCCGCATTAAAGGCCTCCTTATCTCTCTTGCGCTTATTTTCTCTGCGCCGCTTTAGATTTAGTGACTTTAAAATAGTCAAACAAAACCAATAAAAACAGAGTATAAAATAAGGCAAAAAAAAAATTAACCAGAATAAAGCAAAACAATGAGAACAATACTGGGCCTCTAAGACAAGACAGAAGAGAGTTTTTGCTCTCTCTATATATGTTTTAGTGGGAGCTGGGCATAGTGGTGCACGCCTGTCATCCCAGCCCTAGGCAGACTGAGCCAGGAGGATCACTGCAAATTCAAGGGTAGCCTGGACTATGTAGTGAGTTCAAGGCCAGCCTGAACGTCAAAGCAAGATCCTGTCTGGAAATACAAAACAAAATGAAAACACTAGGTATGTCAGTCAGTGTGAAGGTGCTGGGTTCAACCCTTAGGGCCAACCAACAAATAAATCCTAAAAACCCAAACGAAACAAAACAAAACAAAACAAAACAAACCTTTCGCAAAACACCTTTCTTTAAGCCTATGCATATTTAATGTATGTTTGCGTTTATAGAGCCTCTACCAGGTTTGTGACGGTCAACAATTGAGGTGGGCCCCATTTCCTTTGTCTTCCCACATGACTAGAAAGGCATATAGGGACTCTTCCTTGAAGGAAGGGCAGGGGGGCAGTTACCTTTTCAGGCATGGGCACTGCACTAAGTGCTCCACACAATCTCCACAATAAGCCTGCGAAATATGTGTCTATATCCGTCAATTCCTTTTTTATTTTCTTTTTGGCTTTTTTTTTTCTTCCTTGAGACAGGGTCTCCCTATGTAGTGCAGGCTGGCCTCCAGCTTGTTGCGATCCTTCTGTCTCAGTTTCCTGAGTGCTAGAATTTCAGGCGAGCGGCAGTACACCCGGCCTACTTCAATTCTTATTTTATAGATGGGAGTGCTGGGCCCTCCAGAGATGGTTAAGTAACTGGCCAGAATTTCTATAAACACCCGAATGGGCGCCCCAGGGTGCCATATGAAAAGTTCTCCACCCTCTCCATCTTCATATTTTTCAAAGTAGCCCCAACCTGCCTAAGCTGCATTTTCTCCGGAAAACCACACCCGACCCTCAGGCCCCATGACTCTGGAACGCTTTGCTCAACACTCAAACCCCTAGCGTTTTCGCTTTAGAAGCCGCGCACAAAGCGGTTCCTCCCTGCTTTCGGGAGCGCGCGTGCGAAGCGGCCCGCTGATTGGTTGCACTCATGGGCCCACCCCGCCCCGGCGCCTATTCCGACAGGGCGATTGGTCGAGCGGCCCTGAGGCAGCGCCTTCAGTCCCCCGGTGCCCCGCCCCGCAGTCTGGGATCTCGCATGGGGCGCCGCCGGCGGCCGAGGGAGCGAGGGTGCGCAGCGCAGGGCGCTAGGAGGCATTGTCGCCGTAAGTGGAGCCGAAAGCGGCCCGCATCCGGGCCACGCGCTTCGTGCCCCGCACTGTAAACGTGGTCCGCGGCCTGGCGTTGCAGGGGATGGGGGAGAGGCGGAGTGGAGTGTCCCGGTGTTCGCGGCGGCCTCTCCCCTCCCCCAGGTGGAGCCGACCCGCCGCGCTCCAGCTGCGGCTCCGCGGCCCAGGCCGAGCGGCGCGACGGGGTCCCTGGCTCGGGAGCGGGGAACAGCGCTGCGGGCCGGGGGTCGCCGTTCCCCGAAGGGGGCGGCGCCAGTGCTGGGAGAGGCTGCTGGTGTATTTTGTCCCCGAAACTACACTTTCTGGGTTTGCTTCCGCTCTGGGGAGCTGCAAGCGCCTGCCTAGTGAAGGGCTCCCTGGGCAGCCCCAGGTCCCTAGAGCCCGGACCCCGCAGTCACCGGCGTACCCTCCTCTGTCGGCTTTATTCTCAGTCTCCGCCTGCCAGGCGTGCGGGGACCGGCGACAGGAGCCACTGGTTGCGGGCGTGGGAGTGAGGGAGACCCCTGGAGGGCAGGCGCCGGAACCCTGGCCCGGCCCGCGCACAGTCCTGGGGTGTGCTCGCCGAGCAGCGCATTTAGGGAGCTCATTCGCGTCTCCCCATATACCAGGGTGCAAAAACAAGGCGCCGGACCGTCCCGCTCACGCCCCAGCAGGCTCTTTCCTCTGGGTGGGAAAGTGGGTCAGTGCTGCCCTGGCCTCGAGTGAGCCTAATTGGGGGGTGCAAGGGTCGGAGGAAACCCACCATCCCACAACTGCCTGCTCGCCCCCGGATTGGCACGGTCGAGAGGCCTGGCTAGCCGCAGCCTTGGGGGCAGTTTGCACGCACTGCTCCGGGCTCGGGTTGCCGCACGGAGCCGCTGCCAGGCTCTAAAGTTCCCTACTGACCACACCGGTAACTAAATATAGGAGCAGCTGGTGCGGACTGGGTGTCGCAGTCGCTTCTCTGCAGAGAGCTGGGAATTGCAGATAAGACAGTGTTCTTGCTGGTAAGGGCCAGAGGGCCATGGTCAGGGCTTAACCCCCGACCCAACTTTGAATCCAGGTCTTGATTTGACTGAACAGGAGGGAGCAGTGCCAGCACCCTTCAAGCAGAACAGCTTTTTGGCCCTTCAGTTATATCCAAACTTCCTGTGTGCACGTGCTTGATCACGTATTTATTGAGTGTCCCTTCACGTGGGACGCCTTGATGATCTGCGAAGTCCTTCCTCAGGAGAGGTGTATCAGTTACTTTTCACAGTCATGCCGTTGAGGAAGGTGGTATTTCCATTTTATGAATGAGGCTGCTTCACAGCCACATAACTTTCCAAAACTCTGTCCTCCTCAGAGGATGGCTTGACCGGGAGGCCCCCAGTCACCTGCTGCCATGGCCTTCTAGGCCCGGTGTCATTACTGTGCCAGCATCCGGTGCATTCTGTCTCCGAATGGGAAGCTTGTTCCAGCCCATAACCTGTCCCTGCCCCTTTCCTCTGCAGTGCAGGTGGTATAGGAGGTGCCCAGGAGATGATAGATTTAAGTGTTTCCTGGACCACGATGCACACTCTGGAAAAAGAGGAAGTGGGGTACATGAGGGCCATGGGGGGCAGCAGCAGTGTAAGTATGGGTCTAGACCCCATGTTACAGGTTCTCTTCAATTTGCAGTTCTTTCATTGAAATTTCCTAAGTCCCCTGCCTTGCTACAGTGCCTGGGACCCGAGGTACCATCTAGCTGGAGTGCCCAAGTCCAGATCACACCCCTGTGGGCCATGGTTCTTGTTTCTCCCCTTTTGGAGGACCTCCAACTCTTTGCCACCACCACAGTGCACGTGGGGTTGACCAGATACCTCAAGGAGCCCTATGGTTGGGTTCTGGTTCCTGGAGGGGCTGCCCAAAGACCCACTGTTCAGATGGTACTGACTTGCAACTGGTGTACAGTGTGTTGACTTAATGGACAGGAGGCTTCACCCCCAGGGCAGCCCTACATGGGAGTGGGGATCTGTCCTCAGTCCTAGGCGTGACTATGACTCTGTCACTTGTTTGATTTGGACATTTTTTGTTTTTCTCAAAAACAACTCAAAATGACAGCAACAACAACAAAACCCAGCTTTCTCTATTCCCCTAGTCTTTGTCTCTATTATTATTACCATTATTATTATTATTTGAAAGCTGGGTCTTGCTATGTAGTTCAGGCTGATCTCAAACTCTTGGCTGTCCTCCTGACTCAGCCTCCTGAATGGTGGGATTCCAAAACAACTATTATGACTGGCCTTAAATAAACTTCTTGTTTGTTTTGTTTTGTTTTGTTTTGTTTTCCCTAAATAGGCTTGGGGGTGTGTGTGAAAGGAACAATGAATCTAGTCAGATGATCTTGTCTTAAAATTTCCTTTCTTTTTCTTTCCTTCTCCCTTACTTTCTTCCATCCTTCTTTCCTTCTGCTGGGGATTGAATCCAGGGTCTTGTGCTATCCAAAGGCTCTTCCACTGAGCTACACCTATAGCCCTTTTTCTTATTTTGAGACACAGTTTCATTGAATTTCTAGGGCTGGCCTAGAACTTGCTACCCTCCTGCCTAGCCCTCCTGAGTAGCTGGGATTAGAAACCACCACCCCCAGCTGAAGTTAGATGATCTTCTTCGTGTCTTTTTGGGACCCTAGGATCCCCCACCGCCCTCTGATGTCCCAAGTTAGTTCTTCCCTCAGCCTGGACCCTTCTTTCCCCTCTTATGTTGGGACCCTCTTATATTGGGCCTTATGTAACGTGACCCCCACTGCCCTTCCCTCTCACAGTGTTGGTGGAAGGGGGCAGGCTTTGTCATCTGGCCTGGGAGAGGGACTATAAGTGGACTCAGTGGAGCACTTCTCTCTTGGTGGGGAAGAGGTAGTTTTAGGTGATGAAAGGGTGGGTTCTTTTCATACAGCAAGGGTGGGGATTTTAGGCAGCTACCAGTAACACTTTAGGTGATGGTTTGGGATCACCTTTTGGGGATCTGGGGCACTTCTGTGTTGTACTCAGTGCATCCTCTGGGAGGTATGGAGCCTTTCTTCCTAGTGAAGCCTTCTGATGTCCAGGCCTCACATGCTGTTCCTGTTCATACTCCTGTGTCCATTGCTACTGACACTGTAGGTGTCTGCCATAGGTTGGGTGAGGTTTTTAATGGGACTCGGTTTTTTTGTTTATTTGGTTTTCCCCATCAATAGTTCAAGGTACTACCCCACCTGGTGGTAGCTAGTAGAATTGCAGGCATAGCGTCTGATGAACTAAAGTCAGCCTAGCCTGTCCCAACAGGGTAGCCCAGACTGGGGTCACTTTGGTGATTTCTTTCCCCTCCCTCTCTGCTGTGAGACCAGGATGCTTTCAGTGCTGCTCTTCAGAAAGTTCTTCATCTGGATCACAGTCAAGCTGTATGTTCTGTATTTCTTTTCTTCATTCTTTTGTCCTGTCCTAGTAGATGCCCAATAAATGCTTCTGGTTATTGATGATCAATATTGGAGGTGAGGAAAGGAGGGGGCACGATGTTCTAGGAAGAGTCCTGGGCTGGGAATTAGGAGACCTGGGTTCTTTGTTTCCATCTAACCCATTCACTTCCCCTCTTGGGCCTTTACTTTCTCCATTCATAAAGGGGTTAGGTCAGTTACCAAGATGCCAGCAGTGTTGCTGTGTCTGGGTCTCAGGGGATCATCTTAAAGTCAGCATGGGGATGGTGTTGGGCTCATTCGCCACTGGCTTTCATGTTCCTTGCTGTCCTCATCCCATCTTCGCACTTTGCACATTTGACACTTGAAGGCATTTGAGTGATGGCCCTTTCCCACGTAGACTGGGTCTTGGATTTGATGTAAGGGTCTTTGGCACTCAGCTTTGAGATCCAAGTGCTGTCTGGTGACTCTCATGATCCCTGCGGGGTCACTATGTGTTGTGAGGCAGAGGCAGGGGGAAGTGCAGCATAGATCTGCGCAGAGCCTGTTGGAGGAGGTGCGTGTGAGGGTGCTGTGTGCTCACGTGCGTGTGAGTGCCTTAAAGCTCATAAACAACCCAGGTGACTCGGGTGACTTATGCTAAGTCACTGAGTGCTGCTGAGCCTCAGAGGGAGGAGACAACATGAGGGCTGGGGCAGTCAGGGAAGACATTCTGAAGGTGGAGAGATGGAAATTCTACTCATTCCTTAAGGATGAGTCCGCTGAGTTATTTGTTCAGAGTCACACAGGTGGTAGACTGCAAATGTGCTGCTGTGTTCTCTCAGTGGCATTTGTTGAGTATTTACATGTCCTGGACTCTGAGCTAGGCAGGTTTATATGTTTTGATCAGTCTTATGGACTCGGCAAGGTGTCACTAGATCTCGCTCAGATCTAGAGACTGGGCTCAGAGCAGTCAGGAAACCATCAAGGCTTCTCAACTTCTGAATGGAGAGCTGGGCATTGGGCCCCTCTTCAGGTGCAGTCTCTTCCCACTGCAGCGTGGTCTCAGACCTGCAGGGCCAGCCTCCTTGGTGAAACACACACGTGTGGTGCATTGCTGCCTCTGCAGGCGCCTGCCCTGCCCCTGAGCCCATCAGCGCTCTTTCTTGGTGACTGCAGCAACCCTGAGCACTGCCCTCAGCCCTTGGAGCCTGTTCCCTGGAACAACTTGGGCTGCCCGGGAAGCGGGGTTTGGGCCTGGGGCATTGTCAGTGGACACTGACCTTCGGGTCAGTTCTTTCCTCTCTCCAGGGGTGCTGCTACTGGTTGTGTGGGTGACTTCTGTAAACCAGTGAACACTGGGTGTGCAGCTGGTCTGACTTCTCTTCAAACTCCCTTATTCCCTTTGACCTTGGCCAGGTCACTTAGCCACTCTGTGCCTTAGTTTCCTTCTCTGCTATACACAGGGAGTTGGAGACATTTCTGTGTCTTTATATCTTACAACCTTGTAGTTCTTACACCTCAGAATTTTGTCTTCCCCGCCCTTCTTCAAGCCTTTTCTCCCTAGTGATCCAGTTTCCTTCTCTCATTTCTGGCTCCTCCCCGTTTCTTGCATCAGGCTGAGGGTTAAGTCTGCAGGCCCACACAGTAACCATCCCTTGCCCTTGGCACATGGGAAGGGAATTCCTAGAGACTTCTCACCTGCCAGATCGTGGGCTCCAGTTTGCCAGGGTGTCCCTCCTTCCTGCCATGGAAGAGGAGCCTGGAAGATGCGGGTGGGGAAGAGAGGGGAGCCGGAGGAGTTGTAGGGCTAGGCCACTTGCTCAGAGGCTCTGGGAGGTGCCTTTCCCTGCAGCTGGCTGTGTTGCGCCTCCTCCCCAACACCATGCCCGTTGAGTCACAGGCCAGCGCACACCTGAGTCCTCGCATCTGCCTGACCACTGGTTCAAGCCAGGGGCCCTGTGTCTGGTGAGGTCATACATGTTGATCCTCCCAGAAAAGCAACTGCCCAGCTGTCCTCACCCTGTGACAGGCAGATCAGCCCCTCCAAAGGCCAAGCTGGATGCAGCCTGGGCTCTGGGTCCCCCAACAGGAGGTGAGTGGCTGGGCCCCTCCCTGTGGGCTTCCCGGCAGCCTGGGTGTCTGGAGAGGAGGGTGCTGGGGGTGGACTCAGGCTGGCAGGCTGGCGCTTGATGGGCCTGTGTTTTCGCCAGGCACAGGCCCCTTCGTGAGCAGCAGACCAGCCTGGGAGCTGGCAGCGGGACACCTGAGTCTGCATGCTGAAGAAGATGGGTGAGGCCGTGGCCAGAGTTGCGAGGAAGGTCAACGAGACGGTGGAGAGCGGCTCCGACACGCTGGGTGAGTACGGGCAGCCCTTTTCCAGCCACCCTGTTGGGTGGTTTGTGGTTGGGTCTGAAATGATATAGAAAGAGATGTAAGAGATGACATCAGTGTGCACCCTTGCCTTGAGGACAAGTGTTGCGTGGGACTTTTATTGCAGTGGTGGCAACTGTGTATACTTTTTGTATTCTGGGCCCCGGTGTAAGGATTACTTCTTGCTCTGGCTCATGGCCAAGTAAGTTTGAAAAACATCAAGTGATGGAGGCTGCCCGCCTGCCTTTGAGTGGGGATGACAGGGTGTGTGTGTCCTTGGACCAGCTGTAGTGCCAGCTTGGCCCTGGCCATGTCGGTGCCTCCAGATTGTCATCTTGTTGAATTGTCACAATTTCCCTGTGATGGGTAGTGCCCACCAGGTGTGGCTGGTCTCAGTCTTTAGATAAGGAGGGAATGGAAGAGTGAAGGTAGAGTGGGTTTTGGGGTTCACTGAGCCAAGAACCCCTTTTACCTTGTACTATTGCACCTGAATTGTGTCATATATGTCTTTTGCTTTGAATCAGTCATAACATTTTAGCCTGGTGGTTACGCTGAGACTCGAGGCATTTAAGCAGAGCACCCTGATTGATTTGAGTTCAGCAGCTGTTTATGACAAAGCGTGGCAGGGGAGACAGTGCAGCTCCCTGTGCATGTGCCAGTGTGCACGAATAATGCACGTGTGTGTGCGTTTGTGTGTGTGTGTGTGTGTGTGTGTGTATGTCTGTGTGTGACCTTGGAATGTAAGCGCCGATTGAGAGCCACGGATGTGTCAAGGGGACCCAGAGGATGAGAGCACGGTCTCCCTTGGGGATGATGGTGAGATGGACAGGTGCCCATGGCAGACAGAGAGGAATTCTGCAGGCAGGTAGGGGTGTGTGTGTGTCTGGCAAAGGAGCGTTTCTGTGATAGTTCCTGCTGGAGCAGAGGCCCTGAGGCTGGGAAGCTAGAGCAGTTCTGTGAGCAGTCAGTGTCTTGGTTACTTTTCTCTTGTTGCTGGGACAAAATACCTGACACTCAAAATGAAGGAGGGAAAGGTTTATTTAGCTCACTGTTTGTGGAGGTTTCAGTCCATAGTCAGCTGGCTCCCAGGCAGGGCGGCATGGTACTGGGGCAACACTTCAAGGCAGCAGCCAGCAAAAGCAGCCAGAGCAAAACGGGGAAAGAACAAGCCTCTTTTCCTCCTTATGTTGTACACAGGCCACACCCTGCCCCCTAGGGCAGGTGTAGCACTCACAAAATCTCTGTGCCCTCCTCCTGCACAGTATGAGGAATCTTTTTTTTTTTTTTTTTTTTTTTTGGTACCAGAGATCTAACTCACAACCTTGTGCCTGCCAGGTAGGCGCTTAGGCCACTGAGCTAAATGCCCGACACTATGTTTTGAGACAGGGTCTCACTGTGCAGTTCAGGCTGCCCTTGAACTCACTTTGTTGCCCAGGCTGGTCTTGAACTCACAACGATCCTCCTGCCTCAGCCTCTCGAGTGCTGGGATTAAAGGTATGTGCCACCATGCCTGACTCAGTATGAGGATATTTGCAAAGTAAGGATCCTGGCTGTCTGCTGGGTTAAACTTCTGAACTTCTCAAGTTGACACAATGTATCAACCATACCAGCCAGCCATAGGTGTATCTAGATTACAAACTCCTGAGTCAGGGGCCAATGGCCCAGGAAACTGAGAGACACTTGACTTTCAGGATGGGCTTGGTTACTGCCTCTTCCAGGAAGCCCTTAGCCCTAGCCCTAGCACATTTATCCCTTGCTCCCTTCCTCTTCCATAGCACCCCCTCAGTGTTCCCAGAGGACAAGGACCCTTTGGTCTTACACCCCTTCCTCTCTGCCTCACTCCAAAGCCCAGGGCCATGTCAGGTACTGTGTTAGCATGCAGCGGTGCTCGCTACACTTAGCCAAGGTGAGAGAGGCATCTCTTCTACCAGCGAGCGGACTTGAAGATTGCTGCTGCTTTTGGAGGGAAGTCTTGGGGATCCTTGGACTGGTGAGCTGTTGGCTGTGGCCCCTCGGTAAAAGATTCTGGATTCCTGCCCTGGTCACAAATATGTCTGTTTCCCTCAATGTTCAGGGCTCTCTGCCGTACTGATACTGTGGTTGACAGGCAGCCAGAGTCATAGGGTCCTGGGTATGAATCACCACTCTTCCACCTCCCAGCCTGGTACCTGAGCGGACTGCTTACCCTGCCCGATCCTCTGTTTCTTCACCTGTGGATGAGGACAGTAATTGCATCTTGCCTCATCAGGGTGGTTAGGAGTAATGATAATGACTAAGGTCCGTGGCTTGCAGGGAGCTCTGTAGTTTCTTTTTTTTTTTTTTTAGCACCGGGGATTGAACTCACAGCCTCGTGCCTGCCAGTGCAGGCGCTTAAGGCACTGAGCCAAACTCCCAGCCCTAGGGAGCTCTGTAAATGGTAGCTATTGTGTTTAATTTTCTCTCATCGTCAAAAGCTGGAGATGGGTTCTAAATCCTCCATGGCTGAAGCCTACCTCCTCTAGGTGTGAGCCAGCTAGGCCTCTCCTGGGCCTGCTGCACTCTGATTTGACTGGGAAGCATAGCACAAAGTGACAAATATCCATGGTGTGCCACCTGCTCTTATCTTAGGGTGTCACGGGGCCAAGGGATGTATGTGACTTCTTCACATCCAAATGGGCCAAGCGTGGAGAAGCAGCAGAGGAGTGGGGTGTGGGAGGCTCACTGGGGAGGGGGCAGCAGAGAAGACACAGATGTCCCTTGTCACTGTGACATGAGAGAGGCTGTGAGGGGTGGGCCAGCAGGCAGACAGCCTGGAAGGCCATGTTGGGGAGTCTGGACTTGAGCCTGTGTGAACAAGAGATTACAAACTCCTGCCCCCACAGACCAGGCAGGCATTTCTGGGAAGGGAAGAGTAGGCAACCTTCTCAGGGGAAGTGCATGGGGTTGCCAAGGTAGGGCTTCCTGCGCCAGCTCCCCTGTGCTGTCCTGGGTCTGTGGCCACTGAGGAAGTCAAGCCGGGCCTTGGCTGCCCTGCTGGACCTCTGTAGTGTCTGGGGTTGGTGCCCCAGCGGTCTGGCTCCAGCCTCGCCCCATCACGCAGACCTGGTATGGAGGTGGGTGGGGGGTGATCACCAGTCATCGGTTTAACGAAGCTCTAGTCCCCTTGGGACAGCCTTTAGTCACAGTGGTCCTGGCCAGAGTTCAAGGCTTTTATGTCACAGAGACTGGGCCTTTAAAGTTAGGATTGGACAGTAGGGGACATTTTTACAGTGACCAGAAAGGAAACAAAATATCAGACCAGGCCACTGTGGGCTCCTACAGTCCTGGCTTTGCAAAGTAGAGCTGAGCAGGCTCATGCAGTCTAAGGGGTCTGGGCTCTAGGAAGCTAGCACACACTAAGTGCCTGCTGTGTGCAGGATGCTGGGGATCTCCCAGGGGTATGTGCAGTAGAGTTCTGGATCTGAGACAGAACACCCGTGAGACAGAGAGCAGGGGGTGACATGCGGCTGTGTGCTAAGCTGTGTCAGATAACCACAGGTTATCATAGTTCTCAGGAGGGACATGGTGCTGCATATTGAAATAGCCTGAGAAAGCTTTCCAGAGGAGGTGGGGCTCCAACTGGGCCTTGAAAGGCAGGCGACATAACTAAATATAGTTTTCCTGTAAAATAGCAAGCCGTCAGCAGCAGCCTAAACATGCAGCACTAAAAAATAGTTTAAATGCATTTTGTCAAGCTGTACAATGTCATTCATGTAGCTGTTAACAATGGCACATGGCATTTCATTCTGTGATTGTATAAACACTGGCACATCCTCATATGTCAATGCATTGGAAAAAATAAGGATTCCAATCTATAATATAGTAAGATACCAATACACTGAACATGTGTAGAAGAAAAGAATGGTGGGAAATAAAACAAGATGCAAATGAGCATCAGAAAATATTATTCTGCATTTAAAAAATGTTCTGCGATGAACATACTCAGGAAACTAAACGAGAATAGATTTTAGGGAAAGAACCACCTGCTACTCTATTCTTTCTCTTTTATTTTGGTGCTGGGGATTGAACCTAGGGCCTCACTCATGCCAAGCACTGAGCTACACCCTCAGCCCTACCACCTGCTACTGTAGAAGATGCAGATAAAACACAGGTTGGGGCAGCTCATTTGCCAAACCCATCCCCTAGGAGAGTTGGGCGCCTCTCTGGCCACTCCCCCTGCTGCGGGGTTCCCTTCCCATGTGTACAGGCTTGCTGAGAGGACTGCCCAAAGCCACAGCCATGCTCCTGCAGACTGGGAGCTCCCGTGGGGTCTGGTGGGTACACAGGAAGGTGGGCCTGGCCAGCCCAGCCTGCTCCTCCAGCCTCCTGGGTGGAGCTGGACTGCAGAACTTCCCGGTTACAGGCAGAGCAAGAATTGGCACTTCCTGCGCCTGTAACCAGAGCTGTAGACCCGCTTGCCCTACTCCAGGGTCTGTCCCTTCAGAAATGGCTCCTTCCCTCTGGCCGGGGGAGACCTCTAGCTCGAGCTGAAGCTGCTCTTCTCTCAGCCTCTCACCTCTCCCAACATTGTCTCCTAGACACTTTCAAAGAGCACCACACTGCTCTTCCTGTCCTCTGAGCCAGGCGCTGTCTTCTGCTGTACCCCTTAGCGCCCCAGATTGGCTCTTCCTCTTTGAGGGCCTCATGCCCATCTGGGCTTCTCTGGCTTCTCAGGGGCCCCAGCCTGGACTCCCCTTCCCTCCAGCCAGTGGTCTTGGGGCCACACAACACTGCCCCTGCTCCTCTCTAGGGCAGACGCTCTGGGATCTTCTGCGTGCTAAGTGGTCAGTGCTACAGAGGGCCACAGTGAGGGAAGGCCTGGACACAGAGGCATGGCAGCCACAGAGGGGCACGGGCCAGGCAGCAGGGGCCCAGCCCATGTGGGCCTGCAGTGTCAGGCTGGCACATTTGGTACCTTTTTTATTTTTTAATTTAAATTTAAAATTTTGAGAAATTTTTAAATTTTTTTTTCCATTTGGTATCTTTTATTCCTTCCTTGATTCTTTTATATGTCCTGGCTCTGAGAGCTCCTGTGTATTTATTTCTAGAAATTTCCTAGACATCAGCTCTTGACATGTTACTCTTCCCTATCCCTGAAGTCTGATATTTCTGGAATCCCTCATTGGCCCTCCTGTTCTACGCTTCCACCCTCTGTGGTATCTCCACTCACACCTTGTCTCTCTGTGCCACATTTGAGATATTTCCTCAGATCTACTTTCCATTTCACTGTTTGCTTCTTTGGGTATAATCTGTTGAGGCATCCATTGAATTCTTAATTTTTAGCACAGTATTTTTACTTTCTTTATTTTAAAGAGATTAAAAAACAGAAATCAAGAAACAGAAACAACAACAAAAGCCAAATGATGATGACGACAACAAAAAACAGTGGCAACATAGGATTTCAAAACAAGATAATAAGAATTTAACAATGGTTGTTATATTGCATATTGTTATCCTCAAAGTAGTTGCTCAGGCTACCAGATTCAAGCATGCAAAATTGATCAAACAATATAATTGCCATTTGAGCAGTTTCTTTCCCTTTTACTATGTCAATTGTAACTTTTGGATCTTATTTATTCTTTCAGTTTCTTGCACTATTGAGACAATATGGTGTTTACACATGCAAGCCTGATTTATTTCACTTTAAGTATGGTTTCTAGTTGTATACATTTACCTATAAAAGCCTTGAGTTTATTGTTCTTTGTGTCTGAGTAGTATTCCATTATATAAAAATACCACATCTTTTTTATCCATTCCTCAGTTGATGGGCATTTGGGTTGTTTCCAAGATTTAGCTATTTCGAATTTTGCTGCTATAAATAAACATGGGTGCACATATATTGCTGAGGTATGATATTTTCAGTTCTTCTGGGGAAATACTCAGAAGAGTTATTTTTACTTTCAAAAATTCTTTTTGGTTCTTTTCAAAGTCTGATATGAGCTAGGTGCAATGGTGCATAACTATAGTTCCAGCTACTTGGGAGGCTGAGGCAGGAAGATTGCTTAACTCAGAAGTTAGAGACCAGGTTGGGCAAGACAGTGAGACCCTGTCTTATATAAACTAATGGGTAGGTGGATAAATCTATTTAATATACTCTGGATTCTTTTCAAATTCAGTGGATCTTTTGCCTCTTAGTAAAAAAAGAACCTGATTTATTTATTTTATTTTATTTTATTTTTTTGTACCAGGGATTAAACTCACAACCTTGTGCCTGCCAGGCCAGGCGCTGACGCTGCTGAGCTAAATCCCCGGCAAGAGAACCTGATTTAAATGAATAATATCTTCTTTCTTTCTTATATTTTCAACAGTGCCTTTTATGTCTAATTATTTAACCAAACTTGTTTTTTTTTTGCAGCACCGGGGATCGAACTCACAACTTCACACCTGCCAGTCAGGCGCTTAAGCCACTGAGCCAAACTCCAGGCCCTAGTTTTTTTGAGGCAGGGTCACACTATGTAACTCAGACCGGCCTTGTGCTCGCATTGTAGCCCAAGCCGGCCTTGAACTCACAACGCTCCTCCTACCTCAGCCTCCTGAGTGCCCACACTTGTTCTTGATCCTTGTTGCTTTTTCAGTGTGTGAGTCCGCTGCCCCATGACTCCTGCTTTGAGCCGGTTCTCTGGGTGAACCACGTGTGACTGTAGACCCTGTCCTGTTCAGCACCCTCATCTGTGTCCAGTCCTGAGGGGCCGTGTCGTTTGAGGAGTCACAGTTGCTTCTATCACATGTGACCAACCCTAGAAATGATTCTGTTCACTTCTCAGCCCTTGGGTTTCTGGACTTTCAAACAAATGATGATGTAAGCCCCAAGTCAGGGCAGACCTTTGATTTCAGAAGCTGTGGGGAGATTTTTATTTTAAATTTGGTGCACAGGCAAAGACAAAACAACTTTCTAATTATGAGAAAGTAGATTTTCCCTGTTGCAGAAAATAGTTTAAAATCCCAGTTTTCTGTGGAGTCTTGGCCTTAGCTTTCCACCTCAAGCAAGCCTCGAGTTATGTTCTTTTACAGCCTTACCCACCCAGTACTGAGCTACATCCCCAGCCCTTTTTTATTTTATTTTTTTTGTTTTTGTTTATTTGCTTTTTGAGACAGGGTCTTGCTATGCAGTTCGAGCTGGTCTAGAACTCACTTTGTAGCCCAGGCTGGTCTCAGACTCACAACTCGCAGTGATCTGCCTCAGCCTCCCAAATGCTGGGATCACAGGTGTGCACCACCATGCCCAGCTTTTTTGTTTTGAGATAAGGTCTCTCTAAGTTATCTGGGCTGGATTTGAATTTAAGATTCTTCTGCTTCAAGCCAGGCGTGGTGGTGCATGCCTTTAATCCCAGCACTTGGGAGGCTGAGGCAGGACGATCATTGCGAGTTTGGGCTACAAAGTGAGTTCAAGGTCAGACTGAACTGCAGAGAGACCCTGTCTCAAAAAATAGGGGTGTGGGGGGAATCTAGCTTAGTGGCCTAAGCACCTTCCTGGCAGATGTGAGGTTGTGAGTTCAATCCCCAGTACCAAAAAAAAAAAAAAAAAAAAAAAAAGATCCTGCTTCAGCCTCCTACGGTACTTGAATTACAGGTGTGCACCATCACACTCCACTCCCTCTGGGCTCTTCGGTGACCCAGACTGTCCTACTGATATAGGGGAATGATCTCAGACCTCCAAATGATAATAAGGGAATGAAACTCCCAACCTACTGTATGTCCTGTGTGAGTTCGTGTTCTTTAAAATTGAAGAATGAATTTTAGGAACAACGGAGGGTAAGAGCAGAATATATTTATTGAGAGAAAGAAATCTTCTGTCTGAGGGACAGAAGGGGGCCTGAGTGGGTTGCCAAAGACTGTCATTTCTAGGGACTTTTATAGACTAAAACCATGAGGTTAGATGGGCCCAAGGTGGTGGAGGGGGGCGAGATGGGAACCTGCAAGGTGGGCATAAGGTGGGACATAACTGGTTAACCAATAAGATTAATTGCTCAGCTAAAATTGATTAAATCAAGGACAAATGGGGAAGAAAGTCATGTAGTAAGTGGGGATCCTTAACAGCAGTGACTCTTCCCATAGAGGGGTGGGATGCTGACTCCTGACTTCCTCAGGGTGATAGAGAACATTTAGAATATCAATCCTTAGGGTATGGGTGCATTTGTTTTGCCTTTTGTCTTGATATCTGGCCAGCAGCAAGAGGTGTGTGTCTCCTCCAAGGTCACAAGACATCTGGTCCTCTGTGCTGGTTTCCTTGAGGGCCTAGCCCTGCCTGACTGCCTATAATATTTCTGTCTAACTCAGTTGCTTGTAACACTACCAGCCTAGTTTAGCAGAGCATTAGCAGCCGCCTACCATCCTGTCTTTTAATTCCTCTTGGCTTTTGGCCCCTGCCTTGCTGTTATTAAATGCCAGGCATTATTCCAAATGCCTTGGCAGTTTTGACTCATTTAATTACCATCACAACCTTATGACATAGGTGATATTAACAAAAGTTGGGGGAACTAAAGCTCAGTTTGTGTGTGTGTGTGTGTGTGTGTGTGATACTGGTGATGGGACCCAGGGTGCTGTACGGCTCAGCTAAATGCCCAGCTCTTTTTATTTACCCATTTTTACCACATAAAATCTGAGTGACTTTATAGTTCTATGTCATGTTTATTTTATTTTTATTTCACATCTTTTATTTTTTATTTCAAGACTGTCTCACTAAGTTGCCCAGGCTAGCTTCAAACTTGCAATCCTCCTGCTTCAGCCTCCTGAGTTGCTTGGATTACAGTTGTGTGCCATTGCACACCTGTGAGGGTGTTCATCCTGTCACTTCTATTGTGCAGGTAGACGTTTTCCTCTGTTGTACAGATGCTGGAGCTGGGCAGAGTAAAGTGACTTGCTGGTGACCCGGCTGTTTGGGGGTGGAGTCAGAATTCATCTGGGGCTTCCCCATGTACTTTGCTGCACCCACTGTGGGATAGAAGATGAAGAGATAAAATAAAGAGTCCTGAAAGCAGCTCAGAGCTCCCTTCTGCCCGCTATGCTTGCTTCCTTCTCGCTCCTTCTTGGAACCAGGTGGGCCTGCCCTAGTCCTTGATAAGAGCAGAAGAACCAGAGCTAATATTCACCTTTGTACCTAGTATCAGCATCATTGTTAGAGTGGCCCGTGAGTAGCTGGTGTTGGCCAGTCTCCATGAGTCAGATGTCCCCCATTCCTGCAGCATTTCCTGAAAGGTGGGTCCCAGGTGACCAACACCAGGAATGAAGGACTTCTGGTTACAGGGCATATTTGCAGAGTACTCCAGAGCTTTGAAAATGGAATTCTGAGGGCAGAGCTGGAAGCTTGCATTTTAGCAAGCTTCCTGAATGAGTACCCTGTGCCTTGAACTTTTTCACAGCCAGGGCTTCATATCTGCAGGTTCAGCATCCTTGGATTCAACCAACCAAGGGCAGGAAATATCACAGGCCTGTTTTTTTTTCTTTCTTTTTCGAGTCAGAGGCTCATTGCACAGTTCAGGCTGGTCTTGAACTCATTGTGTAGCCTAGGCTGGTCTCACCACGATCCTCTTGCCTCAGCCTCCCTAGTGCTGGAATTAACAGGCATGTGGCACCTTGCCCAGCAATCACAGGCCTGTTCTTACTTGGGATTTTTTTTTTTTTTTTTTTTTTTGTACTGGGGATCAAACTCACAACCTCATGCCTGCCAGGCAGATGCTTAGGCCACTGAGCTAAATCCCTGGCCCTATTTTTTGAGACAGGGTCTCATTATGCAGTTCAGGCTGGCCTTGAACTCACTTTGTAGCCCAGGCTGGTCTCGAACTCACAACGATCCTCCTGCCTCTGCCTCCCGAGTGCTGGGACTAAAGGCGAGTGAGCGCCACCACACCCGGCGCTGGTATTTTCTTTTAAATGCAGGTTTCTTTTGTTGACAATCTTAGTCTTCTATTCTCTCATCAATGGGTCTCACCCCCTTTTCAAAGTACCTCTCCAGCGATGTTCATTTTATCTAGGGACAGCTCATGGGGTTCCCAAACTGTGACTGGGACAAATGTGGTTGGGGAAAGAGGTGTGGGTGGAAGCGGTGAATAACATAATGGGTGGGTCACAAGCAGACTAAAATAATCAGATTTTGATTTAATGCCTGCCACCAGACGCAGCTATACAGTCGAAGCATATCGACTCGCTTGGCACTAGAAAGCTGTTACCAGATGCAGCTTAATTGTCACTTGCCACTCACTGACAGGGTTTTGGTATGAGTCTGCAAGCGACTGATTTATTATGCTCTCTGTGCAGTGAAAAGCTCTCTGCTAATGTGAGTGATTGGGAGTGACTGTAAATACAGAAGAGGCTCTGCTTGTTCTCCCTCCCGCAGTGTGCCTCTGTTCCTAATGGGCTTGGGGACTTAAATAATACAGAGTAACAGCAACTTTCATAGCATTTTGCATTGTATTAAGTGTTATAAATAACCTAGAGGCAATTTAAAGAACACAAGAGGATGTACATGGATTATGTGCAAGCACTTTATTATTTGAGCATCTTAGGATTTTAGTATCTGTGTGGAATCTTGCAGCCAGTCCTCCAAGGATACCAAGAGGTAACTATGTATTTTATCAGAGTATCATTTATATAAGTAAAATGTAAACCTTTTAGTCTACAGTTTTGAGAGGTTTTTTTTTTTTTTTTTTTTTTTTTTTTGCGGCACTGGGGATTGAACTCACAACCTCGCGCCTGCCAGGGCAGGCGCTTAAGGCACTGAGCCAAACTCCCGGCCCTGGTTTTTTTGAGGCACGGTCGCACATGTAGCTCAGGCCGGCCTTGAGCTCGCGTTGTAGCCCAAGCTGGCCTCGAACTCACAACGCTCCGCCTACCTCAGCCTCCCGAGTGCTGGGATTAAAGGCATGCGCCACCACGCCCGGCTAGTTTTGAGAGTTTTAACAAATTCTTATGATCGTGTAAGCATCACCACAAGATTCAGAACTTCTCTGTTGTTTCAGAAATTTCTCTCATGAGGTTTTGCAGCCAAACCCTCCCCTGCTGCTCAGTACCTGGAAACCACTGATCTATTTCCCATCCCTGTAGTTTTGCCTGTTCCAGGAGAGCGTGCAAATGGGGTTTCTTAGTCACTTTCTTGTTGCTGGCACAAAGTACCCAACACCCATTACTGAATGGAGGAGAGGTTTATTTTGGCTATGGTTTTTAGACGATTCAGGCTGGAGGGACATGGTGCGAGTGTCTGGCAGAGGAAAGCTGTTCATGTCATGGTAGGCAGGAAGCAGAGAGGAAGGAAGGAGCTGGGGAGGGAGGTGACACTTGTAGGTCGCACCCCCAGTGACCCACCTCTGACCAGGCCCCACTCCTAACAGCACGCTCAGCTCTCTAGCTCATTAGTGGACAAATCCACCGATGCGTATAGCGCCCCGTGATCCAATCACATTCCAAAAGTCCTGCCTCTGATCTCATGAGAGTTTTGGGACCTGTTCTAGGTCTCAACCATATCATGGAGTCACAGTATATAACCTTTTGAGCCTTGCTTCTTTTACTTTAGTGTACTGTGTTGGAGATTCAGCCATAGTTTGTGTGAAACAGTAGCGCATTCCTTTGTTTGGTGAATAGTATTGAATCATGTACATTTGCTATGATGATCTGCTTATCCATTCATCTGTTGGGGGGCACTTGGATGATTCCACTTTTTTTTCATCATAAATAAAACCTGTAATTGTTCGTTTGTAGGTTTTGTCTCACTCCTGGTAGTCAGGGTTGAACCCTGAGCATCTTCTGTTGAGCTACATCCCCAGCTTCTTTTATTTATTTTGAAATAGGATCTCATTAGATTGCCCAGGCTGGCCTCAGACTTGCGCTCTTGCCTCAGCCTCTTGAGGAGCTGGGATTGCAGGTGGGCACCACTACTCCTGGCTCTCATTATGTTTTTTAATTTCTTGTTTTCTTTTACATGTGCCGTGGCATGTTATTATAGTTTGATTTACTGTTCTCTGATGACAGGTGATGTTGAACATCTTTTCATGTGCTTCTTTGCCATCTGTCTTTGATAACATGTCTGTTCAAATCTTTTTGTCCCAAAAATAAATGTGTTTTCTCATTTTTTTTCCCCATTTAAACTGGGGGTTGAAATCAGAGCAGTATGTTGCTAGGCTAGTGCTATGTCCTCAGCCCTCTCGGTGGGTTTTAAAGGTTCCTTATAGATTCTGTATGTGAGTTCTTTGTCAAATATGTGTCTTGCTAAGACAGTTTCCAGCCTCAGCCTCATTTTTCATCCTCTTGGCACTGTCTTTTGAGGACAGACACTTTCAATTTTGATACAGTCTAATTTATCACTTTTTCTTTTATACAGGTATTTAAGAAATCTTTGCCTAACCCAAGATCACAGAAGTTTCCTCTTACCAGAATCATCTGGGTATTGGTTAAACGTACATATTCATGGACCTGACTATAGATCTTTAAAAGCTGACGCTCAAGCTGGGCGTGGTGGTGCATGCCTTTAATCCCAGCACTCGGGAGGCTGAGGTAGGAGGAGCGTTGTGAGTTCAAGGCTGGCTTAGGCTACAACGCGAACGCAAGGCCGGCCTGAACTACACAGTGCGACCCTGCCACAAAAAACCAGGGCCGGGAGTTTGGCTCAGTGACTTAAGTGCCTGTCTGACAGGTGCGAGGTTGTGAGTTCAATCCCTGGTGCCACAAAAAAAAA